>JAGFNQ010004193.1:0-42031 GCA_024364735.1 Boesenbergia rotunda | reverse complement strand
TTGTTATGCATAGACTGTTATAGATAGCAGTAAGATTATACGCTATCCCTGAGTTATTATGCCTGTTCTGGATACTTGTTAGTTATCCCTGAGTTATTATGCCTGTTCTGGATACTTGTCAGTTATCCCTGAGTTATTATGCATGTCCTGGATATTTGTTAGTTATCCTTGAGTTATCATGTCTGTTCTGGATACTTGTTATTTATCCCTGGATATTATGCCTGTTCTGGATACTTGTTGGTTATCCCCTGTTTATTATGCCGGTCCTGGATACCTGTGGTTTATCCCTGAGTTATTATGCTGATTAGTTCCATACAGTATCAGGTAGTGTCATATCTATATGTATGCTTAGAGATCGTGATGTATCTCCTGCCTTTGACCTTGAGGGATCTGTAGTTTTCGGCCAGTATACCTTGTAGGTTACCTGTATTTCCTGTTATAGGATTTCAGACTGAGACCTAGTATACTGAGGACTTGGGAGGGAGGTATGTGTATCTATCATACACCATCCTTGCATTGTTGCATGCCGGCGATCAGCGACTCCCTTGTGGTTGAGCCTAATCGTCTTCCGGCACATGATATGCACACACGGCCACTCATGGGTTAGTGGATACCTCTGGGTGTGTGCATTTGCTCTGTATTGCTCCGCTCGTCCGCTCAGGGGTAGTGGTTTCGGAGCGTGGTAGCAAGCAGGGATCCCTTCTCTACCCATAGACCAGAGAAGATGAGAGAGATATCTCCCCCATATATACATGGGGCGGAGCGATAGCTCCACCAGCATCCTGTCCTCTCGGTCACTCAGGAGCAGTGATGGCAGAGTACGGACAGTGTCACAGCTCTACCCACTCGGCCGACACAGTATCGCCTGTCTCGGTGGCTTGACTGGAGTTAGGGGGTGACCATGGCATTGCACCATGTGCATATTTTGCATCGTGCATTGTTTGCTGCACTTGATTGCTGCACTTGTTTGACATGCATATTCTGGAGACTTGTTATCTGAGATTATATGTCTATTGATATTCCCTTGGTACTTATTACCCTCTTTTCAGGTTAGATGGATTCTGGTATGTATCTTTATTCAGTATCTTCAGTATACCTTTTCCTATTGTTCATATGAGACTGTATCAGCGTAGACTCCTATTGTTATTATAACTTTCTACGCATATCTGTTGGGTATTCGCTGAGTTATGGACTCATCCCGTTGCCATATGTTTTTATTTCAGATTGAGATACTTGGAGTCGCCAGAAGAGCCCAGCAGCCAGTCCCTACCCATCGCGACGACATGGTTTCGTTTTGTACTTTGTAGTGTGTTGTTTTATAATTCTTTAGGCGATATGTATATGTCGTATGTGTCGTGAGCCCTAAGGGATTGTTGTATTTGTTGTTTCGTCATAAGTCGGACCGGTCCGCAGTCAGGTATGATCTACTTAGTTGTCTTGTGTTTTATGTGGTGTTTATCTATTTTGGAGGCCTGAGGCCAATTATAAACTGCGTGGTGTTGTTATAGTTGTTGTGTGTATGTGTAAATTGTCCGCCGGACAGGGGAGGTGCTGTCCGATTTTCTATTGGATCAGCGGCTCCTGGGTCTCGGGGCGTGACACCTGATCCCGGCGCCTTGACCACCAGGAAGGGGCCACTCCATTGAGGCTCCAGCTTGCCCACTTCTCCTACCGGCTTGACTCTTTTCCAGACCCGATCACCCACCTGAAAGCTTCGGGGGATGACTCCATGATTGTATCGGCGTTGCATCCTTTGTTGGTACGCGGCCATGCGGACCGCAACCTTGGCTCAGACCTCTTCAATCAGATCTAGCTCCGCTCTTCTCTTCTCCGCATTGTCCTCCCCATATAGATGCCTTCTGTCAGACTCACAGCCAACCTCCATGGGGACCACAGCTTCATTGCCGTATACTAGCTGGAAGGGGGTGCATCCTGACCCTTCTTTGGGGGTGGTCCGGAGAGCCCATAGGATACCGGGCAGTTCGTCCACCCAAGATCTGCTGACCTGGTCCAATTTGGCTCGGAGTCCTTTCAAAATCTCTCTATTAGCTACTTCAGCCTGACCATTACTTTGGGGATAAGCCACTGAAGTGAAGGCCTGCTTGATCCCAAAGCTTTTACACCACTCCCTTATTACACGACCCTGAAACTGCCGACCATTGTCTGACACCAGCTTGTAAGGTATGCCATATCGACAGATAATATTTTGCCATAGGAATTTCTTTACTGCCTGCTCGGTAATCCGGGCCAGGGCCTCTACTTCAATCCACTTGGAGAAGTAGTCTACTGCCACCAACAAGAATTTCTTCTGAGCTGCTGCTCGGGGGAATGGTCCCACTATATCCATGCCCCACTAATCAAAGGGGCAGGACACGGTGGACGCTCTCAACATCTCGACAGGTCGGCGCGATAAATTCTGGTACTTCTGACAAGAAAGGCAGGAAAGGGCCAATTTCTCAGCATCTTTCTGGAGAGTTGGCCAGAAGTAGCCAGCCAACAGTACTTTCCGAGCCATGGATCGACCTCCTGAGTGGTTTCCGCAACACCCGAAATGCACCTCTCTGAGCACATAGTCTGCCTCTTCTTCCCCCAAACATCTAAGTAACGTCTTAGCGAAAGCTCGTTTGTATAAGGCATCTCCTATCAGAGTGAACCTGGCCGCCCTTATCTTGAATACCCTGGCTTGCTCCGGGCTCACTGGAAGAGTCCCTTCCTTTAGATAGGCTATGAATGGGGCTCGCCAGTCTCCTTGTATTTCTATTTCTGTTTCTCTCTCAACTTGGGCTACTAGCATGACTTACGGTGAGGGTTTGGGGAAAACCCACGGAGGACAGAGCTGGCCAACCTAGCCAACTCGTCCGCCTTGGCATTATCCCCTCTGGGGATCTGTAAGAGCTGAACTTCTTGAAAGTCTGTCTGCAACTGTTTGTATGCCTCTACATAGGCCTGTAGCTTCTCGTCGTTCACTTCGAACTGACCGGCCACCTGCCGAGTCACCAACTGAGAGTCAGAGTGCAAGATAACCCGAGTGACCCCTACATGCTTGGCCGCTTGCAGGCCTGCCAGGAGGGTTTCGTATTCTGCTTGATTGTTGGTGGTCGGGTATTCTAGGCGCACGGCCAGATGAAGTGGGTCTCCTTGTGGGGACAGCAATAAGACTCCCACGCCACTCCCTGCCCGAGTGGCCGACCCATCCACATATATCTTCCATATTCCTTCTTCTTCCTCGGCATGGAGCTCACTCAGGAAATCAACTAAGGCCTGAGCTTTGATTGCAGCTCGGGGCTGGTATTGAATATCATATTCGCTCAGTTCAGTTGTTCATTTAACCATCCGACCTGAGACTTCAGGGTTGATCAACACCTTCCCGAGTGTGCTATTGGTCAGCACTCGGATAGGATGAGCCAAAAAGTATGGTCGTAGTCGCCGAGCCATCAACACAAGGACATAAGCTAATTTCTCGAGTGTAGTATATCTACACTCGGCTTCTTTGAGTAAATGTCCAAAGAAGTAGACCGGCTGCTGCTCAGTCTCCTTCTGAGTTACAAGCACGGCACTCACAACTCCCTCAGTAGCCGACAAATAGACATACAAGGGCTCTCCCTCCTCAGGCTTAGCTAGTATCGGCAGGCTGACCAGGTAAGTCTTCAGTTCTTCAAAAGCTTGATCACATTCAACATCCCACTGGAACTTGGAGGTCTTGCGTAATACCTTGTAGAACGGCAGACTTCGATCAGCCAACCGAGAGATGAATCGGGATAGGGCAGTGATCCTCCCCGTCAGTCGCTGAACTTCCTTTAGGTTTTTGGGCGGAGGCATGTCTAGTAGAGCTTGCACCTTGCCTGGATTAGCTTCTATCCCCCGCTCGGTCAAGATGTAGCCGAGGAATTTACCACTCTTAACTCCAAACAAGCATTTGGCCGGGTTGAGTTTAAGGCCATACCTTCGGAGAGTACAGCAGGTCTCTTGCACATCTGCTATCAGGTCGGCAGCTCGGAGGGACTTGATGAGGATGTCGTCCACATACACTTCTACATTCTTCCCGAGCTGCTCCTTGAAAACCTTATTCATCAGCCTCTGATAAGTTGCCCCGGCATTCTTGAGCCCGAAGGGCATAACAGTGTAGCAGTAAGTACCCTCCGCCGTGACAAAACTAACCTTCTCTTGGTCATCCGGGCACAATGGGACTTGGTGGTATCCCTGATAGGCGTCCAGCATGCAGATAAGCTCACATCCCGCGGTGGAGTCTACCATCTGGTCTATCCGGGGGAGCGGATAGCAATCCTTTGGGCAAGCTTTATTAAGGTCTCTGAAGTCGATGCAGACCCTCCACTTGTCACTCGGCTTAGAGACCAGCACCACGTTGGCCAGCCAAGCGAGGAACTGCACTTCTCGGATGTGTCCTGCTTTCAGCAACCTTTCCACCTCAGCCTGGATAACCTTATTCTGCTCAGGACTGAAGTCTCTCTTTCTCTGCTTCACAGGTCGGGCATTAGGGTACACGTGCAGTTTGTGCTCCATAACCTCGGGCCTGACCCCTTTCAGATCTTGCTGGGACTAGGCAAACACATCTTGGTTCTGGGTTAGACATTCTATCAGCTGTTGCCGGAGGTCTGGCTGTAGTCCAGGAGCTATTCTCACCTTAGTCTCTTCTCGGTCGGGCAAGAGCTGGACCTCTTCTTTTTCTTCTATCAGCTCAGCCCATGGGGAGGGCTGAGAGGACTGCACCATGTTACAGCTGTAAGGTGGGGCTCGGTTGGTCTTCCTAACCTCCACCCGGACGTCATCCACATAACACATACGGGCGACCTTCTAATCTCCTCTGACCTCTCCGACTTGATCCCCCACTGGGAACTTGACCTTTAGGTAAAAAGTGGATACCACGGCTCGGAACTCATTCAGTGCGGGTCGCCCCAGGATAGAATTATAAGCTGAGGGGGCGTCCACCACTAGGAATGTGGACCACCTAGTTCTTCTCCGAGGTTCTTCTCCAAGTGAGATGGCTAACTTGATTTGATCGAGCGGCTGAACTTCATTCCCGGTAAATCCAAATAAAGGTGTGGATACAGGCTGCAACTCGGTCATCTCAATTTGCAGCTGCTCAAATGCTTTCAAGTATAAGATATTTACAGAACTCCCTGTATCCACGATGGTCCTGTGGACCTGATAGTTAGCTATAATCGCCGTGATAACCAGAGCATCTTCATGAGGCACTTCTACCCCTTGTAGGTCCGAGGGACCAAAACTGATCTGCGACCCCTGAGCTTGGGCGGAACTACATCCCACTTGATAAATGTCAAGGCGTCTGACCTGCGATTTTCGGGCTCTATTAGAATCTCCATAGGTGGGTCCGCCCGAAATTACGTTGATAGACCCGTGGACCGCATTCTGCTGGTTAGCTTGCTCTTCATTGGCATTCCCATGCTCGGGAGAGCCGGGGGTCGGGAACAATTGTCTAGCGGCAGTGGCCGTCGGTCTGGCGGGAGACCTGGACTGGCTCGGCGATGTTCTTCCCCGGCCGCGACCACCTCCCGGGTGGGCTCCTCTTGGACTTCCTCTACCGGTACGACCCTGACCTCGGCCAGCTTGCCAGCAATCCTGGAGGTCGTAAGTATGGCTGTTATGGAAAGAACAGTAGGGTTGCCATCTCGAAGGGAGGCAACCCTGGGCTACCTGCTGAACTATTCCCCGTTCAACTCCTTGCCGGTGTCCCATGGTTCTGGGGCTCCTAAGGGGTCCTCCCGGAGGCATGCTTCTCTGGTGATGCTGAGGAGTCTCGGGCACAGGCCTGGCCTCAGGCCGCCTAGCGGCTTGCGCTTCTTCCACATCCACATATTTACTGGCCTTGCCCAGAAGGCTCTCAAAGTCCTTCGGAGGTTTTCGGATCAGGGATCTGAAGAATTCGCCTTCTTGTAAACCTTACGCAAAGCCACTGACCAGCACCTCGGACGTAGCGGTGGGTACATCCAGCGCCACCTGATTAAACCTTTTGATGTAGGCTTTCAGGGGTTCTTTGGAGCCCTGCTTCATGGTGAAGAGATTTAGACTGGTCTTGTGATGTCTTTTGCTTCTCGCAAAGTGTTGCAAGAATAATCTTTTGAAGTCGCCAAAGTCTTTTACCGATCCCTCAGGGAGCCTATCGAACCATCGCTGGGCTGGCCCTGCCAAGGTGGTCAGGAAGGCCCGACATTTAATACAGTCTGAGTATTGATGTAGCATAGCAGCGTTCTCAAATTTCTTCAGATGCTCTTCTGGGTCGGTAGCTCCTCCATACTCAGGGATGGACAGGAGCCGGAAGCGCTTAGGAAGTGGTTCTTCTAAAATCTGGCTGGAGAAGGGAAAGCCGGTGGGCCCAACCGGAGTCGAACTGAGGGGAGCCTTCCCCTTGTTAGCTCTAGCCTGATTGGAAGAAGCTTCGTGTGGATCTGACTGCCCGGCCCCCTCGGCTGGGCCGAATAAGGCCGGGTGGAAATGTGGGTTATGGTCTCGATGAGCCCCTCCTTCAGTGCCCACATGGGCGGTCTGCTCAACCGGGCCCGCCGAGCGGGTCGAGCGGCTGCCTGTCGCACCTCTGCCAACTTCCTCGCTTTGGCTTCCACTAGCAGATCAAGGTCCTCTTGTGAGAGCATCACGGCCATCCGGTTAGAATCACTCATCTTCAGCTTTCAATCAGGCGAGAGGTCCCACAGACGGCGCCAAATTTGATCCTGTCGACAAGCGAAGACCTGTTCTCACTCGGATAACTCGGTCTGACCAAGACGACCGGTCTACTATAGCATGGGGGGTCGGGCCCGGGCTCAAGTAGGATCAAGCACAAATCACTCGGCTCGGACCTAGATGGAGCTCACAAAGTAGTGGTGTGGTTGCAAAATGGCAGCAATCCCTTTCTATGGGGCTCAAAGGGGGTTTATATAGGGGTGGGGAGAAATCCCCTGTCAAGTAAGCTGTCATATCCCATTAAGAGTTGATCAGGGGTCAGACTGAACCGCTGGCCACTTCAGCCGCGGGGTGAGGCTGCCATAATCACCTGACAATCTGTAAAGCTGATCCTTCTGACGCCAATTAATGTTGGGCGGCTGTGTCAGGCAATGATTATGTCAGAGGTCTTTTTCTCTTAATGAAGAGTTTAGCAGATCCTCACGGCGGACGTGGCTCTTTTGTTACGAGGACCTATCCGCTCCAATCTTTGGGGACGGCGTCGGAGTATAGGTCCTGGGATACCCGGGCACCGCGAGCGTCCGACTGCGCAGGCCCGACCTCGAGTGCTCGGCCTCGGGTGGGCGACCTGAGTGTTCGACCTCGAAGGCCCGACCTCGGGTGCTCGGCCTCGGGTGTGCGACCTGAGCGTTCGACCTCAAAGGCCCGACCTCGGGTGCTCGGCCTCGGGTGTGCGACCCGAGCGTCCGACCTTGATGGCCCGACCTCGAGTGCTCGGCCTCGGGGGTGCGACCCGAGCGTCCGACCTTGATGGCCCGACCTCGAGTGCTCGGCCTCGGGGGTGCGACCCGAGGGTCCGACCTCAATGGTGGCCCGACCTCGAGTACTCGGCTTCGGGGGTGAGACCCGAGTGTCCGGCCCCGTGGGCCCAACCTTGAGTGTCCGACCTCGACAGGCCTGGGTCATCCTCATCAAGTTGTCTTCGGCCGGGCTGGATTTCACTAGGCTCCTGGCTCGCGCAAAGAAAACCAACCGGCTGAATCACAAAGACGCCCGACCGGGTCACGAAACATCCTGACCGGATCATAAATTTTTCGCTGATCGCTAGGGTAAACGGGAAGCACTCGGGGTGAATGGTCTAGAAGTTCAGTGTCTCAGGATTCACGCTCCATTTGAAAAAAAAATTCTATAAATACGCCGTAGCTGGAGATCAAGCTGTAGATACTGAGATAGCGATTAGTCACTTTACTGTTGCACCATATCCCTGAGGTAATTTATGCTTTTTTGAGTTCCTTAAATGAATTGTCTATTTAATTATTTGAGATCCATTTTATGAATATAATCAAGAACCATATAAATAATAAAACTTCGAAATTTCAATTTTTGACTTTGCAAAGAAAGCTGTTTTTTTATGATTTGAAAAAAAAAACTAGAATTGAAATACGAAGTTTTTATAACTTATTTATTTCTTTTTAAGAAGTAATTTTTCACTATATTAAATTGTATTTAAAATTCAGGTTTAAATACTAAAATGTGTACGCGGTGGATTGAATAGTTTGTGTCAGACTCAATTGTATTTAAATTAGCATGTAAATTGTAATTTTAGCTTTGATTGTGTACAGAATTTGAATAATTGGGGTTTCCTATTTATATTTATATTTTATATTGATTAATCATGTGGTAGACCGTCCGTATATTTCGTCTACTAAATAAATCCAAAGGCCGGATGATCTCTCGGGTGGCACGAGTTGATGAGACGGCACCAACCTATTTGCGATCCGGCTTCGGCCTGCAAAACAGTGATTGTTAGCAAATCCGCCGGGGAATTTCCCCGGTCAGACATTCCGACGATCAAGTCAGTGTCCGTAGATAAGATAGTGGAGCTGAATTGAAATGCAGTAGGGATGAGGGAGCTCGCGCCCGCATACTTGCGGTAGGAGGAGTGAAGAGTTTATATAGCCGGGAGAGCTGACAACCCTTGTCCGTGTTGACAAGATAAGGGTGTGATACCTGTCAGCTCGTATGAGAGCACTTAGGAGTGGCGCGGTATGGCGCGGGGTGATCGAACAGTACGACAGTACTGGATTGGCGGATTGACCGCGAGATGTGTCAGAGATGAGTAAGGTGTGCAGTACCCCGACATCAGGGTCGTACCCTGGATATGATGACATAAGGGGCGTAGGGACGAGATAGTCCGTACCCCAAGCGCCGACCGGCGGGTCCGAGTGTCGAGGACCGGGTCGGGTAATGGCCAGGGAGCGTGGGCAGCCACGTGTCCGACTGGGAGTGTTGAGGCGCAGGATACGTCTGAGTCGGGGGCTTGTTGAGTTATGTCTAGCTGATTTTGTTCAATATCTGGTCCTTGTGATGCTGCTGGAGCATGGGTCGCCAAGCATCCGGTTGGCTTATTCGACCCAGATCGGGATCAGGGAATGGGTTGAGGTGACCGAGCCAGAAGGAGCTGGAGGTCGACCCCACCGACCCCCACTCGTCACTGGCCGAATCGTACCTCGGGAGGCTTCCGGGCTTAGGGACCCCTGGGGTGAGGTCTTTATTAGTCCATATGCTGGACCTTCGTGGCGCTAGGCTGTCTGGTGGAGCGAACCGACCTACCCGTAGGTAAGCCGAGATCATAAGCGCCCCCTCGAGTCTAGTCGAAAGAGGCGTCGAGTCCGACTGACTGGACTAACATCTGCTGAAACGAGCCTGGCCCTTAGCAGGCCTTTGATGGGTAGGCATCCTGGTCGGCCGGATATGTCACATCATTTGTCCCTTCGCCTTCTGCTACCCGGGATGTCCGAGCAGATTCAACTCTCATGCATTAATTACCACGGTTAATTGCTATTACACGTGTCTTTTCTCCATTACCTCCTCGAGCGACGAGGCGTCCGCCGTCTGTTCCGCGAATGATGAGATCATGCGTGGGACACCTCATCCCCCGGGCCCTTTTGGACATGATCGGACAGCTATCGCTAACTGCCGCCTCTTCTTCGGCCTGCCATCGGGCGGTCCTCATGGCTCCCGAGGTACTATAAATAGGCAGTTATCCGACAACTTTTACCATCGCCTTTTCACTTTTTACACCTGTGCACTGCGCCGTTGTCTCTGGCTAGGGTTTCGGCGAAACACATTGTCTCGTCCTTCTTCTCCGTCGACTTCTCCCCCGATTAGATTTCCCTCCTTCACTTGCTTCAAATGGCTTCCTCATCTCATCATCCGACCCCTTGGTATGTCACCATAGTGTCCGTCTTGGATGCCCATGACCTCGAGGCGATTAAGGCGGACTTCCATATTCCTTCCGACCATCACCTTCTACTACCCTCTGTTACCGACCGTGTCACGCCCTGAGGAGCTGCCCGTCCGATATTGCCCGGACTGCTCTCCCTCGACCCGGCGGACAATCTAGAAACCTAACATTTGCGACTCTCTCAGCCCGCCTGTACCGCAATCTATAGGACTGGAACAAGCCACTGAATATAAAGCATACGAAGACGACGACAAAAACTATGTACCGGTACGACTTACGACAAAATAAAATGAAACAAAGACCTCCAGAGCATACAAAAGTACAACTATACCGCCGTACTAAACAACACAATAGAAATTAAAACAACGATAATAAATGAAAGTACTGTATGACCACAAATACAACTCAAACCAAAACACGAGTCGCTCCGAAATAGAAGGATTGAGACAGGCTGCCGGGCACTCCAGACGATCAACCTGAAATGAAAAACAAGGCTGACGGTGTGAGTCCAAGAACTCAGCGAATACATCTATCTGATATGCATAGCCAGCTATACTAGCAATAAGAGTTAAACTGGCAACAGTAACAGGAGTAAAAGGGAAATGCTGAACTAGAATATTGAATAGAGGATACGTAACAGAGCTAAACAAACCTGATGAAGTGAAGGTCCAAATATTACACAAGTAAATTAGGGTCACCAAGTCCTATGTACACATACCTCCTGAAGGTGCATGTCAAATACATATACTGTAACCAAATATAGCAAGAATGAGCAAATATAATAATGCAAACAACAACATTCATGCAATGATGCATCATGTGCACATGATGTATGTACGCACTCCTGCTACCCCTACACCGGGTGGCTAAGTGGACAGGATGTCAGGAAGCTAACTGCTCCAATAACCATAACCCCAAAACCAAGCACGAGAGGAGCCAACTGCTCGCGGGTCACATAAGCCATCATGACATGTACCCCTACGCCAACAAAGGGGGAGCCAACTGCTCGTGGGTCACACAACCCATCATGGCATGCACTCAAAGCCAGAAAGGGGGAGCCAACTGCTCTCTATACCATCTCTGCCTGCTACCATGCTCCGGCATCACTACCCATGAGTGACCGAGCGGAGACACGACAGATCTACTACACACACCCGGAGGGGTCCCTGACTGCTATGATGCACCGGAATCACTGCTCATGAGTGACCGCGCAGAGTCTCGACAGGGCAACTATACACACCCTCCAATAGTCACTACTTGCCAGCAACAATGTGTATAGATCATGATCGCCGCGTATCACTAGTGTCTGCTATCATGCTCTAGCAACACTACCTATGGGTGATCGAGCGGAGATACAACAAACTACTGCCCACACTCGGAGGGGTCCCTGACTACTATGATGCACCAGACTCACTGCTCAGAAGTGACCTTGCAAAGTCTCGACAGGGCAACTGTGCGCACCCTCTAATAGCCACTACTCGCGTATGACAATGTGTGCATATCATGACCGTCATGACAGATGACGTGTCTCAACCACATGACTGGGAGCTCTGTGCTGCCAGCCCATTCGCATACAAGAACAATGCATGCCAATTATCATACACCACACCTACCTAGCTAGTCTACCAATCATCAACATGATATGCAGAGGTCCAAATAATCGGTATACACCATATCCTAGCCCTAATGCTGGGTATAAGGTATCGTATCTCTAATCACAATATACATCACATGCGACAATAAATAGTAAAGAGGTCCAACCTCGAAGCAGTACAGAAATAAATCTATCGTCTAAACAAATAGCTAACATCAAATGTAAATATATGGCAGCAGAATATAAATAAAACTCTACTGCTATCAATAACTAACTATGCATAAAATCTGTGACAATATATAAAGTAGATAAGTTAGAAGTACCCGCCTCTGAATAGGTGCTCGTACGCGAAGAGAACCTCCGTCCAAAAATCCGCAAGGAAATAACCAAGTCAGTGTCCCGTATCAAATACATCTCCCTTAACGATCTAAGTAAAAGTAGTTAATCAACTACTAACTTGTAATAATAATAATCCTAATTATCGTAAGCATTTAATTAATTGGATCCAACCTAAATTTTTAATTGATGGGCACCCATCAAGCTCTTAAGTGTCACATGACACAAAGCTTCAAGAGAAGCTCTCGACAGTGTCCACAAGAGCTCAAAGCAAACTCCAACCCCGACACTACAAATTCGAGATTAAAACACAAGCAATACAATTTGCTTCACCATGAACCGGAAGCAACATACCTCCTCTATGGTGGATCACCAACAGAACAAGGATGCCCATCCTTAACGATTCTAAAACACCAACACCAACACAACTCCATGATAAGAAGACCAACCACATTTCCAAATCGCAGGAAGCACAATACCAACTCAGAACAACAATCATACAACTAAACTGCCATCAAGATTTAAGCAATCAAAAACCGATTTAAATTCTAAACTTACGATAAAAGGAGTCAAGCTAAAGCACACAGTAGTACTTAGAAAAATCCAAAACCCCTCAAGAACTAATCCAAGAGTAGAAATCGAAACCCTAAAATAACTATCAATGAATCAAACATTCATAGCCATCCAACTCACGGTATCAACAGAAAACCCAAATCGGAAAACCAATTCGAATTACATAAATCATCCAGATCTATACCAATAGCATCAACCCTTCAAGCATAATCCAAATCTAAGAATCCATACCGGAATTGGAATGAGCAATTTCCCTTTGCCATAGATCCAACGAGGCTAGAACGGAGGAAAGATGGAGATGAATTAAACCAATCCCTCGCATCTTGGCTACCAACGGAGCTATGGTTCCCACGATTCCTCGATCGACCAACGATACAACACTGCAACCCTCCTCCACGGCCATGCCTGGTCAACACCGGTCGGTGATGAGCTCAAAGTAATCCTCGGTCGTGGCAGATGCAGCGAAGGAGGGAGACTCTTGCGATTTGATCCACGTGAAGGAGCTCAGCGGAGGAGAAGAAGAGGAAAGGATGGTCGCGTGGTCTTCGCTGATCGCCAACTGAGATGAGCCGAGCAAAGAAGAAGAGGAAAAGAAAGGAAAAAAGTTCGCGAGATCCCGGTTCACGATTCACCACAGATGAGATGATATAGGCTGACCATTTTACGATTAACCCCCTTTGAGTTCGGCTATTCCTGTTGATGCAGTTTGACCCTGATTGTTGTTTTGGTGTTTGACACCGATTTAAGTTTGATTTAAGTTTGGTTGAGCGAATTTGGGTTAAGTCCTGGTCAAGGACTAGGATTGAAATCTCGGTGAGTGAAGCCGGGTCCTGGTGAGTGAAGCCAGGTTGATTGAAATCCCGGTGAGTGAAGCCGGGTCCTGGTGAGTGAAGCCAGGTTGATTGAAATCCTGGTGAGTGAAGCCGGGTCCTGGTGAGTGTAGCTAGGTTAAATGAAATCCTGGTGAGTGAAGCCAGGTGGATTAAAATCTCGGTGAGTGAAGCCGGGTCCTGGTGAGTGAAGCCAGGTTGATTGAAATCCCGGTGAGTGAAGCCGGGTCCTGGTGAGTGAAGCCAGATTGAATGAAATTCTGGTAAGTGAAGCCAGGTCCTGGTGAGTGAGGCCAGGTGATTGAAATCCTAGTGAGTGAAGCTAGGTTGAAATCCCGGTGAGTGAAGCCGGGTCCTGGTGAGTGAAGCCAGGTGATTGAAATCCTAGTGAGTGAAGCTAGGTTGAAATCCCGGTGAGTGAAGCCGGGTCCCGGTGAGTGAAGTCGGGTGACCGAAACTTTGGTGAGTGAAGCCAGGTCCTAGCTTAGAGGGCTAGGTTGAAGTCCCGGTGAGTGAAAATGGGCATGAAGTCTTGGTCCGAGGGACTGAGCACGAGTCAGGGGAGGCTAGGAGCCAGTTCTCTTGACTTAGAGTGGGTTTGGCCTTGCCCGGATCGGTCTGGTGACCGATCAGGGAAGTTGGCATGGAGTTCCCTCGTGGATCAGTTTGGTGACCGATCTAGCGATGTCTGATCGGTCTGGTGACCGATCAAGGAGCTTCCAGTAACTTTGGCAAACCTACTGATCGGACTGGTGACCGATCAGGGAGCATACAATGAGTTTGGAAAACTTTCTGTGCGGCTCCTGATCGGTCTGGTGACCGATCAGGGAGAAACCTTGATCGATCAGCCTGAACGATCAACTGTCGCGAGGTTTCTCACCCTGACCGATCAGACTGGAGCCTGATCGGTCAGGGAGTGTCCTGATCGGTCTGCAGACCGATCAGGCCACACCCTGATTTGTCTGGTGACCGATCAGCCGTGTATTTCCTGCGGGATTATGGCAAGCAGATTTCTGGATCGGTTTGGTGACCGATCTGGTGACTGGTCAGGGTGACCGATCATACAAGCTTGCGATTCCAGGTTTCTCACGGCGGCCGATCAGGCTGGAGCCTGATCGGTCTGGGATCATCCTGATCGGTCCGGTGACCAATCAGTAGCTGACAACTTTAATTCGAAAACGCTGTCAGAGCTTTAATTGAGTCTGTTTCTCTGCTGATTTCCTACTAATACTGCTGATATGTTTTGATATGCATTGCTAAGCATTTGCTGGAGTGTGTAGGTAATAGCAGGTGATTCAAACACTCAAGGAGGGTCAATGGAAGACTTTCCTTTGGGCAGGTTTGGCTGTTTCTCCTTCTCAGGTTTCAACGGGCAACTGGCGCAGCTAGCGACTGACGGAGGCTTAGTTGGAGAGGAGATCTTCAGTGGACTGAGTGCTCAGGGAGGTCAGTGGGTTCAGGCTGGCTCAGTGGATGTTGATGAAGCTTGCGATGGTGAGCAGAGCTTAAGTTGAAGCTGATGCAGAGGAGCGACAACGAGGATAGATAGAAAAAACGGGTGAAGTTTTTGTTGTGGGGTTGAGCTCTCTGTGTGTTGCTTTGTGCATGAGCGTTATTGTTACATCTTTGTGAGCGATCCTTCTTAGTCTCATGAGCTTATCTTGTATCCTATTGAGACGCTTGTGGAGAGGTTTCTCCACCGAGAAGGAGGCGCTGTTTTATCCGGGTCACCAGGGCTTGATCTGCCGACGATCAAGGGATCGCCCACCTCACAGGCACGCCAAGGAGTAGGGGCAAGTTATCCCCGAACCTTGTACACCGCGGTGTTAGCGTTTGTTTGGTTTGTTCTTCCTTCTCTGTATTTCTTTCTGCTGTTTTGTTTCCGCTGCTAATCTGATCGCTGAAAGAAAAGCTCAAGAGGGGAGTAATTTCGAGTGGCTGGCTACATTCCCCCCTCTATAGCCATCCAAGTTCCTACAAGTGGTATCAGAGCTTGGGGCTTTGTTCACGGCTTAACATCCGAGAGCTTACAACAAGATGGCTGGAAGAGAAGGATTGAGAACAGACCGACCTCCATTCCTCGACGACACTGATTTTTCATATTAGAAGTCAAGAATAGAGTTTTACTTGAAGACAAACATGAGCTTGTGGTTCGCTGTCAAGGAGGGGTTTTCTCTTCCAAAGGATAATGAAGGAAAGGAGCTTGAGTTTTCCAAGTGGTCGCCTGAGCAAATCCGGATGGGGGAAGCAAATGCCAAAGCTGTGGTCACCTTACAATGTGGGATGACCAAAGAGCAATTGATCAAGATTGGTCCCTTCACCTCTGCCAGAGACTTGTGGAACAAACTCATTGAGCTCCATGAGGGAACTCAAGATACATGGATAGTCAAGAAGGACCTCCTTCTCAGCCAACTCCAGAACTTGACAATGGGAGAAAACGAAACTGTAAGTATGCTTCATTATCGGTTCAAGGTGATCTACAATGGTCTTCATTCCATCAGTGAGAAGATAGAGGACCGAGACCTCGTAAGGTATGTTCTCAAAGCCTTTCCTAGGAATACTTTGTGGTCATCCATGGTGGATGCCTACAAAGTATCTAAGGTTCTTTTAATTATTAAGTTAGAAGATCTATTTTATGAAATGGAACTACATGAGATCTCTAACCAAAGCCCAAAGGAGAAAGGATTTGCTTTTGTGGCAGGTAACAAAAGAAAGGAAAAGAAGGATGAGAACACTCACTGTCACATGACATTCATGACACTAGAGGACTCGAGAGAAGAAAGTAATAACGAATCAAGGAGCTCCTCAACCGCACCTTCATCATCTTCGGATGATGAAGAGGTAATCTCTCCGGAATTAGATAAATGCTATAGGACGATAGCATGCTTAACTAAGTTGTTAAAAAAATCAAAGAATAAGATTAAGTCATTAAAATTTGAAGTAGAAAAATTGAAAACCTCTAAGGATATGATGTTATGCATGATAAGTCTCTTGAGGATGAAAATAAGGATTTGAAGAGCAAAGTTGAAAACCTCAAGAATATTCTTGAGAAGTTTTCAATTGGCCCAAAAACCTTAGACATGGTAATAAATTCCCAAAGGGCGGTTTACAACAAGGCCGGTATAGGTTACCGACCTAAAGAACCAACCTTTGTATCATTAATGACTATAACACATTGTAGATCACGAAATGATTCTAGGGTTCAAAAAGCTAGAAAGAAATTGACAAAGGCATGGATGCCAAAGTCTTTACTTGAAGGTTCATTAGGTCCCAAAATTTGGGTACCTAAAACCTCCATCTTTAGAATTGTATAGGCATTGATTGAGGGGGAGCATCTGTTGGTGCAGGCAGCACCTAAGTCGAACCTGAGTTTTGATAATGGCAAAGGGTTCAAAAGTTAAGATGTTATGTTGGTCTAACATGTTCACTAAGTGTACAGGAAAAGAAGCCCTAAGTACACTAGGCACGAAGTCTTGGTCGAGGACTGGGCACGAAGCCCTGGCAAGGAGTTGGGCACCGAAGACCTGCTCGGAAGGTGGGCACGAAGTCCTGGTCAAGGACTGGGCACGAAGCCCTAGCAAGGAGCTGGGCACCGAAGACCTGCTCGGAAGGTGGGCATGAAGACTTGGTCAGGTGCATCGGGCAAAAGTCCAATCGGAGGAGCCGGTTGGCAAAAGGTAAACCCTCCTGAGAGGAGTAGGTGAGGACGCGTTCCCCGTCGAGGGAACAGTAGGCGTCGGTTTGACCTAGGGTTCCATTTTGGAGACCCAAAGTCAGAACCAAGACAGCTAAGGCTGTATAAACCTAATATTCTTGCTTTATCTTGTTTGGTACTAACCCTGGATGCAGGACCGAAGGAACGAGTTTCTGTAGCTCAGAACGCCTCAAAGGAGAGGGGTAGATAGCTAGGCAGGGCACCCCAGAGGTCCCGGGCGCCCCCATGGTCTCGGGCGCCCCGGATGCCTCGGGCGCCCTGGGTCCAAGTCAGCCAACGATCGAAGCAAAGACATCCGCGAAGCCAGCAAGACCAATTCAATCAGGGCGCCCCCGGCAAACCTCGAGCCCGATCCTGGAGGGATAAGGGCTGACCGAGTTCCGGATGAAGGTTTGCAGATAGAGAGACACGTGGAGGGCGCCCCCAACGTCCAGGGAGCCCCCAGGTGTGCTATAAAAGGGGTTCGACCCCCAAGGCTTCGACATCAATTCTTCCAACGCCTCTACGCTCTTAGACTCAAGCGCTCTGCTCCGGAAACCTCCGATCTCGAGATTCAGGCGCCGACGATGACCCTCCGCACCGAAGAACAATCTACACCGGGCGTCGGTAACAAAGAGCATAATTGTACTTTTTACTGCACTATTAATGTATAAATTTTTGTAATAACTTGTGCGATTATAGAATTGCCTGCAGTAAACGGTCAAGGACCGTGGGCCTTGGAGTAGGAGCCGACCGCGACTTCGAACCAAGTAAAAAACCTTGTGTTCGCGTTTGTTTTGTTTATTTCCGCTGCATAATTTCTTTCAATCTAATCCGAAACGATTTTACGATATTCACCCCCCCTCTATCGTATTTTCTCGATCCAACAAGTGGTATCAGAGCGGGGAAGCTCAAATTTGGTGCAACCACCAATTTGAGAGTTTTTTTTGGATTTTTAAAATTTTAAATTCTTTTTAATCAAATTTTTATCGTCAATCGAGGTTGGTGCAACACCACTCGATAAATTTTCTTTCTTTCCTTCTTCCCGCACTGCTAATCCAACACCAAGTCTTGGGACATTTTGTTCGTTATCTTTTATTTCAGTTAATTATCAAATGGCCATGCAAGAAGGATTTAGTACAGCCAGACCACCACTTTTCAGTGGGGAGGATTTCTCCTACTGGAAAAGTCGGATGGAAGTCCACCTGAAAACTCAGGTGGACATGTGGATAATAATCCAATCTGGACTGGAAATTTCGAAGAACGCTGAAGGAGTGCCACAATCATACACCGAATGGGATACAACACTGAAAAGAAAAATCGAGGCCGATGCTAAAGCAACTTAAACACTCTAATGCGACCTAACGAAAGAAGAACTAAACCGGGTAGGACCATTCAACAGTGCAAAGGAACTCTGGGATAAGCTAATTGAGCTGCACGAAGGAACCTCCGACACCCGAATCAGCAAAAGGGATCTTCTCCTAAACAAGCTGTACACAATCAAGATGAACGACGGTGAAACAGCAGCCCAGCTTCACGCCAGAATTCAGGAACTGATGAGCGACTTTCACACAATCGGTCACAAGGTAAAAAACCGTGACCTGATCAGGTATACCCTTAACGTGTTCCCGAGAAACACCTTGTGGGCATCTATGGTAGATGCGTACAAAGTTTCAAGAGATTTGTCTAAAGTTAAATTAGATGAACTATTTTCCGAACTTGAATTACATGAGCAGACTAATTGTACACTGGCCGAGAAAGGCATTGCCTTTATTGCAGGTAAAACTGGAAAGATAACCAAGAAAAAGCCTCAACCTGCGCCCGAGTCTGAGTCAGAATCGGACTTAGAAGACAGGGAAGGAGATCGACCCAAGCTGGTCCGGCTTGCCCGGAACTACTACAAGGAATTGAAGAATCAATCCAACAGAAGAAAAGTCAGCCGAAAGAAGGAAGATCCAGCTGAACCAACTAAGAACAAATCAAGTGTGACTTGCTTCGAATGCAACAAAAAGGGACATTTTAAATCGGAATGCCCTAACCTAAAAGAAGCC
Organism: Boesenbergia rotunda; assembly: GCA_024364735.1. Taxonomy (NCBI): domain Eukaryota; kingdom Viridiplantae; phylum Streptophyta; class Magnoliopsida; order Zingiberales; family Zingiberaceae; genus Boesenbergia; species Boesenbergia rotunda. The sequence continues at coordinate 23,049 of JAGFNQ010004193.1, read as the reverse complement.
AAGAAGGCAAGAAGAAATAAGGCCCTTCAAGCAACGTGGGACGAGTCTTCCTCTGAAGAAGAAGAAGAGGCCCCACAGTCGAACCTGCTCGCCCTGACTACGTCAAACGAAATCGAGACCGAGTCAGAATCGGAGACGGACGACGGAAAGCTCACGTTTTCAGAAGATGGCGAAATTACTGTAAGTGGGTTTTCTAGAAATCAATTGTCTGAATTAATTGCCTATCTTTCTCGAGACTTGGCGAAAGCCAAACTTCGAGTCGAGTCCCTCCGACAGGAAGTAAAACTCCTGAAAGAGGGAGCTGACTCTAGATCCTTAACTAAGAAGGTTCAAGAAGGAACCTCTATTCAAGTTGAAAAATTTGAGAAAGAGAACTCCTCCTTGAAAACTCAAGTCAAGGACCTTAGAGCAGCCTTAGAACGATTCACTTCTGGTTCCAAAGGTCTTGACATGATTCTTGGGAAACAGAAGTTGGTTCTAAATCGATCCGGGTTAGACTATCGAATCAAGTTTAAACAAAGATCATATTATGCTGTACTGAATCGTTCTAGACCTAAAATTCAGGCATGGGTACCCAAACTATGCCTGAACAACCAAACTGGGTCAAATGAATATTAAATCCCCAAGGACAAGATTCACATCTTGCCAAACCATTATCGTGGCTTTAGTCCAGGGGGAGCCAAATTAAAAACAATATTCATAGTTAGATAAATTTCTATTCTTGTTTTAATTTGCATGATTGCTTGTCTATTTAATTGCTGCAATTTACCATGCTTAGACTTAGGACTGGTTAGTTTAAGGACTGAACCAATTAACTGAAATTTAATCAACCTAGTATTGGGTGGCGGTGAGAAGATAGTACGTTAGGGAAGCCTCTTCTAATAAGGTCAAGTATACTCTACTTAGTCTCTTTAGATTGGTGAAACTAGCCGAAGCTACCGATCCAAGACCCAAACTAGTTAGAACAGAATTTTTCAGAAAATAATTTTGAAAATGAAATTTCATTGAAAGGCTTTGTCAAGGAAAGGGTTGATGATCCAATAAGGCTACGTCTAAAGAAGGCCTAGTGCCTCGCCAAGACTTGGAAGCCAATTTTTAAAATTCAAATTCAAATTATTCTTTGTCAAATTTAAATCTAACACAAATTTTCAGTCAATTGTAGATTCAAACACTCTTTTTCAAAATAATCCAAAACAATTGTTTTCAAAATTAATTTAACTTTTTCAAAATAAATCATGATTTTTCAAAATAATTCTATCTATTCAAAACCTATCTCACAAAAACCCATAAGGCTAACGTGATTGATAACTCTAGATTGGGTGAGACAGACTAGGCTGTGAAAATCAATTTAGGCTATCCTTAATTCTAATTGGATTCAAATCAACAAAACTCTTTATGTGTACGAACATAAAGATTTGGACCAATGGATGTTGGATAGCGGGTGCTCCAGACACATGACTGGGGATAAATTGAAATTCACCAAAATCAAGTTCAAGAACCTAGGCTCAGTAGCATTTGGCAACAATGCTACACTCAAGGTGATTGGGTCAGGTAACATTGAACTTAAATCTGATTTTGTTATTAAAAAGGTGCTTTTGGTTGAAAATTTTAAATTTAACTTGCTTAGCATAAGTCAATTATGTGATATTGGCTATATAGTTACCTTCACCAACTCTAATTGCCTAATTAGAAACTTGCAAAACTCAGAAATCATGCTTAAGGGCTCTAGAAAAAATAATGTTTACACTATAAATCTACCCCTGGTGCCTAAATGTATGTTAACTCAGTTAGAAGAATCAAACCTCTGGCATAGGAGATTAGGACACACTAATCTAAGGTTAATTTCAAAAATCACCCAACTTGGCCTAATTAAAGGTATCCCTAAAATTAAAAACCATGAAAACTTAATATGTAAATCATGTAATCAAGGTAAACAAACTAGGTCTAATCACAAACTAATTCAATCAGTTCTAACTCGAACTACACTTGAACTCCTTCACCTTGACCTATTTGATTCACATGGAGCCAAGTCACTAAGCAGAAACCGGTACTGCTTAGTAATTATTGATGATTACTCACTAAGCAGGCAGCACCTAAGTCAAACCTGGGTTTTGATAATGGCAAAGGTTTTAAAAAGTTAAGATATTATGTTGATCTAACATGTTCACTAAGTGTATAGGAAAAGAAGCCCTAGGTACACTAGGCACGAAGTCCTGGTCGAGGACTGAGCATGAAGCCCAGGCAAGGAGCTAGGCACCGAAGACCTACTCGGAAGGTGGGCACGAAGTCCTGGTCAAGGAGCTGGGAACGAAGTCCTGGCAAGGAGCTGGGCACCGAAGACCTGCTCGGAAGGTGAGCACGAAGACTTGGTCAGGTGCATCGGGCAAAAGTCCAACCGGAGGAGCCGGTTGGCAAAAGGTAAACTCTCCTGAGAGGAGTAGGTGAGGACGCGTTCTCCGTCGAGGGAACATTAGGCGTCGACTCAACCTAGGGCTCCATTTGGGAGGCCCAAAGTCAGAACCAAGACAGCTACGGCTGTAAAATTCACTAACGTTCTTGCTTTGTTTTGTGTGGTACTAACCCTGGATACAGGGCCGAAGGAACGAGTTTCTGCAGCTCAGAACGCCCCAAAGGAGAGGGGCAGAAGCTGGGCAGGGTGCCTCGGAGGTCCTGGGTGCCCCAAGGTGAAGGCAAGACAAGATGAGCAAGTAACGCTTCGGAGGCTCTCTGGGCCAGGCACCCCCATGCTCCCGGGCGCCCCGGATGCCTCGGGCGCCCATGGTTTAAGCCAACAAAGCGATAGAAGTTATCCAGCCGAGAAGCCTGCTGAACAAGTCAACCCGGGCGCCCCTTGCTTCCCGGGCGCCCCCGTCAAACCCCGAGCCCGATCCTGGAGGGATAAGGGCTGACCAAGTTGCGGATGAGGGTTTGCGGATTGGTAGACACGTGGAGGGCGCCCCCAGCGTTCCGGGTGCCCCCAGGTGCACTATATAAGGGGCTCGACCCCCAAGGCTTCGACAATAATCTTTTCAACGCCAATACGCTCTTCGACTCAAGCGCTCTGCTCCGAAAATATCCCATCTCGAGATTCAAGCGCTGACGACGACCCTCTGCTCCGAAGTTCGATCCACACCGGGCATCGGTAACGAAGAGCTCAATTTTTAGTTTACTGTACTTCAACTATAATACTTTTCTGTAAACATTTTACACACATATAGAATTGCCCGCAGTAAACGGTCAACGATCGTGGGCCTTGGAGTAGGAGCCGACCGCGACTCCGAACCAAGTAAAACCGCTTGGGTTCTTGTGTTGTGTTTTTAATTTCCGCTGCGTAACTTATCTTAATTTTATCTGAAAAAGGTTTTACGATATTCACCCCCCCCCTCTATCGTATTCTATCGATCCAACAAGTGGCATCAGAGCGGGGAAGCTCAAATTTGGTGCAACCACCAATTTGAGATTTTTTTTGGATTTTCTTTGATTTTTTTTTAATTTTAATCGTTAATCGAGGTTGGTGCAACACCACTCGATAATTTATTTTCTGTTGGTGCAGGAAGCACCATATCGAACCTTGTTTTGATATTGGCAAAGGATTCAAAGTTAAGTATTATTTGTTGGTCTAATGTGTTTACTCAAGCGTGCATAAAGAAGTCCTAGTGAAGGGCTACTAGGCACCTGGTGAAGGACTGCCAGGAAACAAAGTCCTAGCGAAGGGTTGCTAGGCACCTGGCGAAGGGCTGCCAGGAAACAAAGACCTAGCGAAGGGCTGCTAGGCACCTGGCAAAGGACTGTCAGGAAACAAAGTCCTAGCGAAGGGCTGCTAGGCACCTGGCGAAGGACTACAAGGAAACGAAGACCTGGCGAAGGACTGCTAGGCACCGAGCGAAGGACTGCTTGGTACCGAAGCCCTGGCAAAGGACTGCTTGGAACCGAAGACCTGGCGAAGAACTGCTGGGCACCAGGCGAAGGACTGCGTGGTACTAAAGACCTGGCGAAGGACAGCTAGGCACCTGGCGAAGGACTGCTGGGCAAAAGTCCAACCGGAGGAGCCGGTTGGCAAAAGGTAAATTCTCCTGAGAGGAGTAGGTGAGGACGCGTTCCCCATCGAGGGAACAGTAGGCGTCAGTTCGACTTAGGGTTCCATTTTGGAGACCCAAAGTCAGAACCAAGACAGCTAAGGCTGTATAAACATCACATATTCTTATTTTATTGTATTTGCAACTAACCTTGGATGCAGGACCAAAGGAACGAGTCTCTGCAGCTCAGAACGCCTCAAGGGAGAGAGGCAGCAGCTGAGTAGGGCGCCCCGGAGGTCCCGGGCACCCCCAAGGTCAAGGCAAAGCAGTAAACAAAAAAGCGCTTCAAAAGCTTACTGGGCAAGGGCGCCCCTGTGTCTCGGGCGCCCCCAGCGTCCCGGGCGCCCCCAGTGCCCAGGGCGCCCTGGGTTCAAGCCAACGAAGTGAACCGGCCGAGAAGCCAGCAGACCAGGTCAACCGGGGCACCCCCAGCGTCCCGGGCGCCCCCACAGTCAAACCTCAGCCTTACTCGAGCGGGATAACTGTTGACCGAGATTGTTGCGGATCGAAGGCCACGTAGAGGGCACCCCCAACGTCTAGGGCGCCTCCAGGACTGCTATAAATAGCCCTCGACCCCCAAGGCTTGAAAACACAACTTGCTAACGCTTCTACGCTCTTCGACTCAAGCGCGCTGCTCCGGAAACCTTCCATCTCAAGATTCAAGCGCCGACGACGACCCTCTGCTCGAAAGTATGATCCACATCGGGCATCGGTAACGAAGAAGTCAATTTCATTTACTGCACTACATTTCAGTTACTGCACTACAACTGTAATATCTTTTGTAACATTTGCGCTCATATATAATTGCCCGCGGTAAACGGTCAACGACCGTGGGACTTGGAGTAGGAGCCGACCGCGACTCCGAACCAAGTAAAACCGCTTGCGTTTTTGCATTGTGTTTTAATTTTTCGCTGCGTATTCTCTTATCTTTAATCTGAAACGGTTTACGATATTCACCCCCCCCTCTATCGTATTCTCTCGATCCAACATTTTCTTCCCGCACTACTAATCCAAGACCAAGTCTTGGGACATTTTCTTCGTTTTTTTCTTTTCAGTAAATCCTAAATGGCCATGCAAGAAGGCTTCAGTACCGCAAGACCACCGCTCTTCAGTGGAGAAGATTTCTCCTACTGGAAGAGTAGGATGGAAGTCCACCTGAAAACTCAGGTGGACATGTGGATAATCATCCAGTCCGGACTGAAAATTCCGAAGAATGCTGACGGAGTACAACAGTCCTACACTGAATAGGATACTGCCCTCAAAAAAAAAATTGAAGCTGACGCCAAGGCAACTCAAACACTTCAATGTGGCCTAACCAAAGAGAAGCTGAATCGGGTAGGTCCATTCAACAGTGCAAAAGAACTCTGGGGTAAGCTAATTGAGATGCACGAAGGAACCTCCGACACCCAGATCAGCAAGAGGGACCTACAACTGAACAAGCTGTACACAATCAAGATGAATGACGGTGAAACATCAGCCCAGCTTCACGCCAGAATTCAGGAACTGATGAACGACCTTCATACAATCGGTCACAAGGTAGAAAACTGTGACCTGATCAGGTATACCCTTAACGCTTTCCCAAGAAACACGTTGTGGGCATCTATGGTAGATACGTACAAAGTTTCAAGGGACTTGTCTAAAATTAAATTAGATGAACTATTTTCCGAACTTGAATTACATGAGCAGACTAACTGCACACATGCCGAGAAAGGCATTGCCTTTATTGCAGGTAAAACTGGAAAGATAACCAAGAAGAAGCCACAACCTGAGCCCGAGTCTGAGTCATATTCAGATTCAGAAGACAGCGAAGGAGATCGACCCAAGCTGGTTCGACTTGCCCAGAACTACTACAAGGAATTGAAGAATCAATCCAATAGAAGAAAGGCCAGCCGAAAGAAGGAAGATCCAGCTGAATCAACTAAGAACAAATCAAGTGTGACTTGCTTCGAATGCAACAAAAAGGGACATTTCAAATCGGAATGCCCTAACCTAAAAGAAGCCAAGAAAGCAAGAAGGTAGAAGGCTCTTCAAGCAACGTGGGACGAGTCTTCCTATGAAGAAGAAGAAGAGGCCGCACAATCAAACTTGGTCGCCCTGACTGCCTTAGACGAAATCGAGACCGAGTCAGAATAGGAGCCGGATGACGGAAAGCTCACGTTTTCAGAGGATGGTGAAATAACTGTATGTGGTTTTTCTAGAAATCAATTGTCGGAATTAATTGCCTATCTTTCTCGAGACTTGGCGAAAGCCAAACTCTGAGTCGAATCTCTCCGACAGAAAGTAAAACTCCTGAAAGAGGGAGTTGACTCTGGATCCTTAATTGAGAAGGTTCAAGTAGGAACCTCTACTCAAGTTGAAAAACTTGAAAAAGAGAACTCCTCCTTGAAAACTCAAGTCAAGGACCTCAGAACAGCCTTAGAACGATTCACTTCTGGTTCTAAGGGTCTTGACATGATCATTGGAAAACAGAAGTCGGTTCTAAATTGATCCGGACTAGGTTATAGAACTAAGTCTAGACAAAGAACATACTATGCTGTGCTGAACCAGTCCAAACCTAAAATTCAGGCATGGGTACCCAAACTGTGCTTGAACAAACCAACTGGATCAAATCAGTATTGGATCTCCAATGAAAAGATTCACATCTTGTCAAACCATTATTGTGGTTTTAGTCCAGGGGGAGCCAAATTAAAAACAATATTTATAGTTAGATAAATTTCGATTCCTGTTTTCAAATTGCATGATTGTTTGTTTATTTAATTTCTGCAATTTACCATGCTTAGAATTAGAACTGGTTAGTTTAAGGACTGAACCAACTTAACTAAAATTTGACCAACATAGTATTGGGTGGAGGTGAGATGATAGTATGTTAGGGAAGCCTCTTCTAATAAGGTCAAGTATACTCTACTTGGTCTCTTTAGATTGGTGAAACTAGCCGAAGCTACCGATCCAAGACTAAAACTAGTTAGACCAGAATCTTTCAAAAAATAATTTTGAAAATGAAATTTCATTAAAAGGCTTTGTCAAGGAAAGGGTTGATGATCCAATAAGGCTATGGCCAAAGAAGGCCTAGTGCCTCGCCAAGACCTGGAAGCCAATTTTTGAAATTCAAATTCAAATTATTATTTGTCAAATTCAAATCTAACATAAATTTTCAGTTAATTGTAGATTCAAAACATGCTTTTAAAACAAACTCAAAATCAACTATTTTCAAAATTAATTTAAGTCTTTCAAAATAAATCATAATTTTTCAAAATAATACTATCTAATCAAAACCTGTCTCACAAAAACCCATAAGGCGAACGTGATTGACAACTCTAGATTGGGTGAGACAGACTAGGTTTTGAAAATCAATTTAGGCTATTCCTGATTCTAATTGGATCCAAATCAACAAAACTCTTTATGTGTAGGAACATAAAGATTTGGACCAATGGATGTTGGATAGCGGGTGCTCCAGACACATGACTGGGGATAAATTGAAATTCACCAAACTCAAGTTCAAAAACCTAGGCTCAGTAGCATTTGGCAACAATGCTACACTCAAGGCGATTGGGTCAGGTAACATTGAACTTAAATCTGACTTTGTTATTAAGAAAGTTCTTTTGGATGAAAATTTTAAATTTAACTTGCTTAGCATAAGTCAATTGTGCGATACTGGTTATGTAGTTACTTTTACCAACTCTAACTGCCTGATTAGAAACTTGCAAGACTCAGAGATCATGCTTAAGGGCACTAGGAAAAATAATGTTTACACTATAAATCTGCCACTAATACCTAAATGCATGTTAACTCAGTTAGAACAATCAAACATCTGACATAGGAGATTAGGTCACACTAATTTAAGAATAATTTCAAAAGTCACCCAACTTGGCCTAATTAAAGGTATCCCAAAAATTAAAAATCATGAAAACTTAATATGTGAATCATGTAATCAAGGTAAACAAACCAGATCTAATCACAAACTTATTCAGTCTGATCTAACTCAAAACACACTTGAGCTCCTACATCTTGACCTATTTGATTCTCATGGAGCCAAGTCACTAAGCGGAAACCGGTACTGCTTAGTAATAGTTGATGATTACTCTAGGTTTACCTGGGTTAGGTTTCTAAAGACCAAAGATGAAACCCTAAACCTATTCAATGATTTTTGTAAGTTAATAGAAAATCAAAATGATACCAAAATCAAAAGACTTAGGAGTGACCACGGGGGAGAATTTGAAAATCAACAATTCAAGGAATTTTGTAAGGTAAATGGGTATATACATGAATTTTCTTGTCCTAGAACCCCCCAACAAAATGGGATAGTTGAATGGAAAAATAGAACCCTATAGGAAGCCGCTAGGGCTATGCTCAATGAATTTAACCTAACTAGCCAATATTGGGTAGAAGCAATTAGTACGACTTGCTACATCCAAAATATGGTACTAATTAACAAACAACACAAACAACACCCTATGAATTATACTACCATAGACTTCCAAACCTACTTTACCTAAGGGTCTTTGGGTGCAAAGTCCATATCCTAAACACCAAGGACTATCTAGGTAAATTCCAGTCTAAGTCAACCCCAGGCATCTTCTTAGGATATTCGACAACAAGTAGAGCCTATAGAGTTTACAACAAACAAGCTAAGAAAATTAAGGAAACAACAAATCTAATATTTGATGAAGAAATCAACTCAAAATCTAATAATCCAGATCTAAATTCATCAAATACTGATCAAGAAGATAATGAACAAGCTGTTGAACCTTTAATTGAGCCCATAAATGAACTAACTATTGAACCAACTGATGAGTCAATTGAACCAACTATTGAACCAACTCGAGTAGTCGAACCAAATGGTGAACCAAACATTCCAGCCGGACCTGAGGCTGAACCAAGTTCTAGAAAAACCAAGAAACCCAGACTCAGCCACCCAACTGATCAAATTGTGGGTGATCCAACTTTAGGAGTCAGAACTAGGTCCTCCTATAGAAACCTTAGTCAAATAGCAATGATTTCAAAAATTAAACCTAAGACTATAGAGGAAGCCCTACCTGATCCTGATTGGATCATAGCTATGCAAGAAGAGTTAGCCCAATTTGAGAGGAACCAAGTTTGGGAATTAGTATCTAAACCTGAGGGCAAATCCATCATTGACACTAAGTGGGTTTTTAGAAATAAGCTAAATGATCAAGGAGAAATAGTTAGAAACAAAGCCCGCTTAGTAGCAAAAGGATTCAGTCAAGTAGAAGGGTTAGATTATGTCGAAACATATGCCCCAGTAACCAGACTTGAGTCCATTAGGATGTTATTAGCCTTTGCATCCCATAAAAGATTTAAATTATACCAAATGGATGTAAAGTCAGCTTTTCTAAATGGATTTATTAAGGAAGAAGTTTATGTAGGACATCCCCCTGGTTTTGAGGACTTAGAAAGACCTGACCATGTCTACAAACTCACTAAAGCACTTTATGGACTAAAATAAGCACTTAGGGCCTGGTATGAATGCTTATCAACCTACTTAATTTCTAAAGAATTTAAACAAGGACAAATTGACTCAACCCTATTTATTAAAACCTTAGGAAAAGATATCTTTATTGCCCAAATCTACGTCGATGATATAATCTTTGGGTCAACCAACTCGAACTTCCTAAAAGAATTTATTAAAATAATGGAAAATAAATTTGAAATGAGCTTGGTTGGTGAGCTCAATTTCTTTCTAGGGTTACAAATTAAACAAACTAGGGATGGAAACTATGTCCATCAATCTAAATATGCTAAGAAATTAATAAAGAAATTTAAAATGGATAACTCTAAAAGCATAAGTACCCCCATGGCCACAAATATAAAAATAGATAGTGACCTTGATGGTAAACCAGTAGACCTTAAACTTTATAGGAGTATGATTGGAAGTCTACTATACCTTACGACCAGCAGACCTGATATCCTCTTTGCCGTAGGAATGTGTGCTAGATACCAAACATGTGCTAAGGAAACACACTTAGCATCCCTAAAAAGAATACTAAGATATGTTAAGGGCACCCTAAATATAGGGATTTGGTATCCTAGGATCTCAACCTTTGACTTGCCAGGATACTCTGATTCTGACTACGCTGGTTGTAAATTAGATAGGAAGAGCACAAGTAGAAGATGTCAACTGTTAGGAAATAGTCTAGTAAGTTGGTGCAGCAGAAAATAATACTGTGTAGCTCTATCTACAACTGAAGCTGAATATGTAGCCTTGGGAGAGTGTGTAGCACAACTCTTATGGATGATGCACACTCTTAAGGACTTCCAGCTTAACTACACCCAAACTCAAGTCTACATTAACAACATAAGCTCAATTAATCTAACCAAGAACCCAATCCAACATTCCAGAACTAAACACATAGAAGTTAAACACCACTTTGTAAGAGATCATGTAGCCAGGGGTGAGATAATCCTTAAGCATGTGGACTCTAAATCTAACTTAGCTGACATATTCACCAAACCCCTACCTGAGTCTGAGTTTAGCTCACTAAGAAGGCAGTTAGGGTTATGCTTGGTAGAATAGGTGTACTTCACTTCTGTTTTTTTACTCGATTTAAAATCAGCTTCTAAAATAATTTTAAAACTGCCTTACTTGATTTTCAAAATCTTTTTACAATTTTAAAATCAATTTTTCGACTTAGTTTTGTTTGAAAAACTACCCCCTTCAAAACTAGGGCTTTTTCGAAAATGGACTTAGCTTATGCCCTAACCCTAGAACTGCATGCACCTATAGATCTAGAAGCCAGCATCTTACAAGCACCTTAGGGTACTTTTGATTGATAACTTAGAATGGGTTGAGATGCTTAGGTCTTTGCCTTAATTTAGGATGCTTTAAGTCAGTACATCTACAGTAATTGGGGCACTAAATGCAAATTGAACAGTAATCAGGTTAAGTATCAAGTTTAGAAAATCAAACTTGAACAGAACACTTAACTTGACTAACCCTAGCGAAAACAACTGTTTATAACAGTTAGTAAGTAGCTAATTGGGTTAGACAGGACCCGACAGAGATATATCAAATTGATTTGATCTAGTTTATATCTTGAATTGGTTCAGTACAGCACATTATATGTTACTATATCCTTGTGAAGTTTTCCTATATTTGCTTTGTTTTTTTTTGATATATGACAAAGGGGGAGAGAGTGAAAAGGAGAAATTTTTTTTTACAAAATTTTCTTTATCCTTTCTTCAAAAAGTACTTGATTTAAATTGTTTTCAAAAAATTCTAAGTACAAAATTTCCATGTACTTGACTTAAATTTTTTTTTCAAAAATTTTGAAGTACAAAATTTCTAAGTATTTAACTTAAATTGTTTTCAAAAAATTTCTAAGTACTTAATTAAATTGTTTTCAAAAAAATTTCTAAGTACTTAACTTAAACTGTTTTCAAAATTTCTAAGTTTTGACTTAAAGTGTTTGTTATCTCTAAGTACTTATGTTCAAAACTTCTCAAATGAGAAAAGCTTCTAAGTATAAACTTTCTAAAAAGTACTAAAGAGATTAAATTTTTTAAATGTCTAAATTGTTAACCTGAAAAGTTTTTTGTAAAATGTTCTAAGTGCTTGAAAAATTAATTCCATCTTTAGACTTAGAAATTTTTCAAACCCCACGAATCTTTGAAAAACCTAGGGGGGACTTCTTCCAGGGGGAGGAAACTAACTAGTATCTTACCTGTATCGATTAACTTAACTTTTTGAATCGGGTTGCCATAAATCAAAAAGGGGGAGTTTGTTGGTGCAGGCAGCACCTAAGTCAAACCTGGGTTTTGATAATGGCAAAGGTTTTAAAAAGTTAAGATATTATGTTGATCTAACATGTTCACTAAGTGTACAGGAAAATAAGCCCTAGGTACACTAGGCACGAAGTCCTGGTCGAGGACTGGGCATAAAGCCCTAGCAAGGAGCTAGGCACTGAAGACCTACTCGGAAGGTGGGCACGAAGTCCTGGTCAAGGAGCTGGGCACGAAGTCCTGGCAAGGAGCTGGGCACCAAAGACCTGCTCGGAAGGTGGGCACGAAGACCTGGTCAGGTGCATCGGGCAAAAGTCGAACCGGAGGAGCCGGTTGCCAAAAGGTAAACTCTCCTGAGAGGAGTAAGTGAGGACGCGTTCCCCGTCGAGGGAACAGTAGGCGTCGGCTCGACCTAGGGCTCCATTTGGGATGCCCAAAGTCAGAACCAAGACAGCTATGGTTGTAAAATTTACTAACGTTCTTGCTTTGTTTTGTGTGGTACTAACCCTGGATGCAGGACCGAAGGAACGAGTTTCTGCAGCTCAGAACGCCCCAAAGGAGAGGGGCAGAAGCTGGGCAGGGCACCCCGGAGGTCCCGGGCGCCCCCTTGCTCCCGGGCGCCCCCGTGCTCCCGGGTGCCCCGGATGCCTCGGGTGCCCTGGGTTCAAGCCAACGAAGCGATAGAAGTTATCCAGTCGAGAAGCCTGCTGAACAAGTCAACCCGGGCGCCCCCTGCTTCTCGGGTGCCCCCGTCAAACCCCGAGCCCGATCCTGGATGGATAAGGGCTGACCGAGTTGCAGATGAGGGTTTGCGGATCGGGAGACACGTGGAGGGCGCCCCCAGGTGCACTATATAAGGGGTTCGACCCCCAAGGCTTCGACAACAATCTTTTCAACGCCAATACGCTCTTCGACTCAAGTGCTCTGCTTCGAAAACATCCCATCTCGAGATTCAAGCGCCGCCGCCGACCCTCTGCTCCGAAGTTCAATCCACACCGGGCGTCGGTAACGAAGAGCTCAATTTTCAGTTTACTGTACTTCAACTGTAATACTTTTCTGTAAACATTTTGCGCACATATAGAATTGTCCGCAGTAAACGGTCAACGACCTTGGGCCTTGGAGTAGGAGCCGACTGCGACTCCGAACCAAGTAAAACCGCTTGAGTTCTTGTGTTGTGTTTTTAATTTCTGCTGCGTAAGTTATCTTAATTTTATCCGAAAAAGATTTTACGATATTCACCCCCCCTTTATCGTATTTTATCGATCCAACAAATCTAACTTGAACAGAACACTTAACTTGACTAACCCTAGCGAAACCTACTGTTAATAACAGTTAGTAAGTAGCTAATTGGGTTAGACAGGACCCTAAAAAAATAATTAATTTGATCCAGCCTATACCTTGAATTGGTTCAGTACAACATAGTTTTTTTGCTATATTATTTTACTATATTGTTTTTGATATATGACAAAGGGGGAGAGATTGGAAAGTAGAGAAGGTTTAAAATTGTTTTTCAAAATTCAAAACAATTTCAAAAAGTTGCTCACTGTATTTCAAAATTCAAAACCCTTAATTCAAAAAGTTGCTTTTTAATCGCTTCTAAGTGCGTGACTTAAGCTGCTTTTTAAAATCGCTTCTAAATATTTGACCTAAACTGCTTTTCAAAAGTACTTCTAAGTATTAAAAACTTTAGAAGAAGGCTAGAAAATTTTCTAAAGAGCGAAAGCTAAGTATTGTCTAGAAAATTTTCTAAGTAGAAATTCTCTAAGTACAAATTTTCCAAGTGCCCAACTAAAAATTATTTTTTGAAAAAAAAGTTTTTTTAAATTACATTTTCTTAAGATTCTAAGTGTTGAAAAATAAAATTCCCTTTTAGAATTAGAAACTTTTTCGAACCCCGCGAACCGTTGAAAAATCTAGGGGGAGATTCCTTCCAGGGGGATGAAGCTAAGGTGGCAATTTACCTGCTTTTTATAAAACTTAACTTTTTGAACCGAGTTGCCATAAATCAAAATGGGGGAGATTGTTGGTGCAGGCAGCATCTAAGTCGAACCTGAGTTTTGATAATGGCAAAGGGTTCAAAAGTTAAGATGTTATGTTGGTCTAACATGTTCACTAAGTGTACAGGAAAAGAAGCTCACTAGGCACGAAGTCCTGGTCAAGGACTGGGCACGAAGCTCTGGCAAGGAGCTGGGCACCGAAGACCTGATCGGAAGGTGGGCACGAAGTCCTGGTCAAGGACTGGGCACCGAAGACTTGCTCGGAAGGTGGGCACGAAGACCTGGTCAGGTGCATCGGGCAAAAGTCCAACCAGAGGAGCCGGTTGGCAAAAGGTAAATCCTCCTGAGAGGAGTAGGTGAGGATGCGTTCCCTGTCGAGGGAACAGTAGGCGTCGGTTTGACCTAGGGTTCCATTTTGGAGACCCAAAGTCAGAACCAAGACAGCTAAGGTTGTATAAACCTATTATTCTTGCTTTATCTTGTTTGGTACTAACCCTGGATGTAGGACCGAAGGAACGAGTTTTTGCAGCTCAGAACGCCCTAAAGGAGAGGGGCAGATAGCTGGGCAGGGCGCCCCGGAGGTCCCGGGCCCCCCCAATGTGAAGGCAAGATAAGCTGAGCAAGTAATGCTTCGGAAGCTCACTGAGGCAGGCGCCCTCAAGCTCCCGGGCGCCCCCATGGTCCCGGGGGCCCCGGATGCCTTGGGCTCCCTCGGTCTAAGTCAGCCAGTGATCGAAGCAAAGACATCCGCGAAGCCAGCAAGACCAATTCAATCAGGGCGCCCTTTGTGTCCCGGGCGCCCCCGTAAAACCTCGAGCCCAATCCTGGAGGGATAAGGGATGACCGAGTTCCAGATGAAGGTTTGCGGATCGAGAGACACGTGGAGGGCGCCCCCAGGTGTGCTATAAAAGGGGTTCGACCCCCAAGGATTCGACATCAATTCTTCCAACACCTCTACGCTCTTCAACTCAAGCGCTCTGCTCCGGAAACCTCCGATCTCGAGATTCAGGAGCCGCCGCCGACCCACTGCACCGAAGAACAATCTACACCGGGCATCGGTAACAAAGAGCATAATTGTACTTTTTACTGCACTATTACTGTACAAATTTTTGTAATAACTTGCGTGATTATAGAATTGCCTTCAGTAAACGGTCAAGGACCGTGGGCCTTGGAGTAGGAGCCGACCGTGACTCTGAACCAAGTAAAAAACCTTGTGTTCGCATTTGTTTTGTTTATTTCCGCTGCGTAATTTCTCTCAATCTAATCCCAAACGATTTTACGATATTCACCCCCGCTCCTCTATCGTATTTTCACGATCCAACAACATCTATCAACATGGGTAGTTGATATTTGGTGCTCCAAACATATAGTCATTCCTAGTTAGGAATGTGCTCACCATTTTCTCAAATTAATGAATGACCATATACTACTCATGAGAAAGGTTTTTCTTTAACAATTTAGATGATTAGATTTATATCAATGGAAAACTTAAATTTCCTACGCAATGTAGATACGTTTGTTTCTATTTGTGAGCAGTAAGAAAAGTTTTCATGCGACATTTGATGATATATCCATGTACAAGATTAAACTAGTTTCAAAATAAACATGAAAAATAATATTACATGGATGGTTTAGAGAAGCACATAACTTGCCCTTGTCATGGATGCATGCTAAAGAACAAGTATTTAGTTGAGTAGTTGAAGCAAACATGTTATAGACAGACATTAAACTGATCAAGATTTAGAAATTTGATCATATATTGATACTCACTTGATACAAGCATGTTTTGGAATTTACTCATATATTGATGCTAATTTGATTCAAGCAAGCCAAAATTTTCTTGTATGCCATGATCTTATTGTTTGGGGTATTAACATTAATCTATGACATGCCAATGTTAGTTAAGAACAAGATGAACACGTAGCTTGAATTGATCATAAGTTGATACAAGTATATTTTGGAAACTTGATGGTAATGTGATACAAGCATGTTTTGGGAATTTGATCATACTTTAATCATAATGTGATATAAGCATGTTTTGGAATTTTAATTATCCATTGAGATTGACACAAACCTAATTTTGGTTAAGAACAGCATGATCACATAGTTTATGATGTTTTAAGTTCCATGACTTGCTTGTTTTTCAACTTGACTGATATCAAACCTAATGTCATCCATATGCCCAATATTAATTGGATCACTAGAATGTAGAATGGATTATCAAACTTGTTTAGAATAAACTAATCATGCTAAGAACCCACTGGTCATGTTTTGATATAAACTTGTTTATGGGACTAAGTTCATGCTTAGTTAAGGGAAATGAATGTGTTTGACACAAATCATGTTTCTTATTTTTGTTAAGGAAAATGAATGTTATCCTATAGAACTCGGTTAGGAGTTAAATCTGATTGGATTAGGGTTTAGAATTAAAACAAATCTGTTTCTAAAACTGATCAGTTTCAGAAAACCTTCTGTACCAGACCTGATCAGTCCACCGACCGATCAGGACTCACCCTGATCGGTCTGGTGACCGATCAGACGTCGCTCTGATCGGGCTGGTGACCGATCAGGTCAATGCTGATCAGGGAACTCCCAAATCGTTCCCAATGGAGTAAGACTACCCCTCAGTCCAATCACCTTTCAGCAAATTGTATCAGATTACTGATCATATTACTATAAACAGATCTGATATAAATCGATTACAATTGAAACACACTTAATCCTCTATTGGTACAAACCTGGTAAATCCGAAACTTTTGTGTCACTCCGGAAAATTTTTCGGAAAAGGGTCCTAGAATTTTCGGGCTCTTAGACGAGGTTTAGGGGATTTAAATGAGTTAAAACTAAAACATAAAGGGGATGTTTGCTAAAAATGTTCCAAATTTAGGGGCGAAATTTGAATTAACTATAAGGGTTGGGCTTAAATGCTAAAAGACCAGCTTAAAAGGTCTGCTAGGGCTCGGTTTCGGCCGCGTCCACTCCTCATCACTCTCCGCTTCACCGTAGCCAGCCGCTTCACCTCCCACGCTCGCGTGCCCTAGTCGCGACTCTCCCGATCGAGCGCCGACGACCCTCCTCCTCCACACGAAATCGGTCGACGACTCCTTCACGCGACCTAAGCTTATCGGAAGGGGGCTAGGGTTCGTTTAGCCAGGAACTCACGAGTTGACGCATTAGGATCGGCGACATCACTGATCCGTGAGTGGTCTCGGCTCAAGGGAGCAGTGCCAGTAGCAAGTCAGGTAAGGGATTTAGATGATTGGATCAATGGAACTTAGTTTTCTGGTGGCTATGCTAAAACTTTGATTGGAAATCAATTTGGACAGTGTAGCAGTTCCTGCTCCTTAGGTCCCGCTGTTATTGGCTTTGGATCGCCGGAAAAATTTCTAGTAAGGTTTCTTTCCTTGATAAGGATCTATGTTCTGGGATTGAGTTTTGGCTTCTGCCTTTGAGCAGTTTGGATACTGGAAAATTGGTTTCCAATTCGGGTCGTAGGAGGTGCTCTTGTATGATTCGGCTCTGCTGGTTCAATTGGGTTCTGTTCCAAGCTCCGAATCTGAGGTAAGTAGTTGTTTGTATTAGACTCGTAGTTGAAGGGTTGGAGCTGAGGAGTGGAACACAAACTGATCCCTGTGTGTGATAGCAGGTTTGATTCCGAAAATTGGAATTGGAATTGGGCTCTGTTTTTCTTCATCTTTTGTTGCTGTGGAGCTGGGATACGTGGTAAGTTGATTGGATTAATTTGTTATGTTAGTTGCTGTTGATTGTGGATCAGTAGTTGGGATTGGTTTTGTAGTCCAGAACTTAGAATTGAGGTGTGCCTAGTTGCTATGAAGCTCTGATATGTTTTATGGATGGGAGTCATTGTAAGCTTTATGTTTAGAATTTGATCAGATTCTTGCATGAACTGATCGATGAATTTGAGTGTTGGTTGATGTTTGTTTTGAGATCTGGTTAGATTGAAACTTAAATCTAATAATCTAGGTGTGGTGAATTCGAATTGAGGCTTGAACCTAATTTTAATTACGAGGAGTAATTAGAAACCTTTCCATCTAAATTCGACATAATTAAATGAAAGGGGATAATTAGGTTAACCCTGATACGGTCTAGGGATTTGTTTAGCTATTTGATAATTGTTATGATAGTTAAAACTTTGTCCGTTAATACAGGACACTGATCGCTGTTGGATTATTGGCGGGTGGTTCTTTCTGCTTGATACGGACTTCACCTATTTGGAGGCGGGTACTTCTTGCTTGTCTTCTTTAGATCCACGTTATCTTTATGCATTGGCTATTTGTTATTGATGCAGTAGGCTGATATTGACCTTTATCTGCTACCGTTTTGTTATCCTGCTTGATACTTATGCTTGACCTTGGATATGATCTAAACTTTCTTCTATACAGTCTCGTTTATTTGTTATCTGATTCTGTATAGCATTGGTATGAGCATGAGTTTGTGGATAGGGATTAGCATACCATTGTATGGTTGCATTGGTTGATTCTAGTCATACTTGCCCGTGTGTCTAGGTATGGACTGATTGGGTTATTGTTGTATGTCACCTGATATTTGCACTGGTTGATTCTGGTCATACTTGCCCGTGTGTCTAGGTATGGACTGATTGGGTTATTGTTGTATGTCACCTGATATTTGCATTGGTTGATTCTGGTCATACTTGCCCGTGTGTCTAGATATGGACTGATTGGGTTATTGTTGCACGTCACCTGATGTCTGCATTGGATGATTCTGTTATTACTTGCATCCACACTTAGATGCATGATGGTTAGGTTATTATACATGTGATCGACCTATGCATGTTATGTTGAGTTATGTATGATGACCTGGTAGGGGTTGCATGTGTATGAGTCATGCATCATACCTCCACTGTTGCATGCCGGCGATCAGCGACTCCCTTGTGGTTGAGCCTATCATTTTCCGGTACATGATATGCACACACGACCACTCATGGGTTAGTGGATACCGTTAGGTGTGTGCATTTGCTCGGTATTGCTCCGCACGGTCACTATTTGGAGGGTGGTTCCGGTGCGTGGTAGCAGCCAGGGATCCCTTCTCTTCCCATAGACTAGAGGAGATGAGAGCGACGCTCCCCCATATATAGATGGGGTAGGGGGCGGTCCCCCGCCAGCATCCTGTCCACTCGGTCACTCAGGAGCAGTGATAACAGGGTGCGTACAATGTCACAACTCTACCCACTCGGCCGACACAGTATCGCCTGTCTCGGTGGCTTGACTGGTGTTAGGGTGTGACCATGACATTGCATCATGTGCATATGATGCATTGTACATATTGATTGTGATTGCTGCATTTATTTGCTGCACTTGTTTGACATGCATGTACAGGTTTTACTTATGGGTGGTTTGATGACCCTACATTAGCTCGTGTCGGTACGAGTCTTTTATGGTATAGATAGACTGATTCCTGGTATGTACAGTCAGATGTTATTTTCAGTTATGCATATTCTGCTATTCCTGTAGAGATTGTATCCTGTTGTTTTCTTTATAGCATACTCAGTTATTTTGTTCATCCATGCATATCTATCTATATACCCGCGAGTCCACTTGGACTCATCACCCGTCGTAATATTTTTGTTTTCAGGTTGATAGCTCGCCGGAGGAGCCCAGTTGCCGGTCCTGGTCCCTACGACTCAGCTGTTGGGTGCTTCCGCGTTGTTTTTCCCTTTTTTATAGCATTCCTTATGCGTTGTATTCATTTATCCTATATGTCGTGGATTTGTATTAGATTTATTCGTTATGGTATTGTATTTTTGAGTCCTTTGTTGGACTTTGGAGTTTGTTTTGCTGCGCGCCTGCCCTGGGGGCAGCTCAGGTGAGTTTTTACGGTGTTTCATATTCCGTTGTCAGTATTTCCATATAAATATATATCTGTTTTGTGGCCTGAGGCTATTTTATAACTGCGTGGGTTTGTGTGTATGTGTAAATTGTCCGTCGGACAGGGGAGGTGCTGTCCGATTTTATATTGGATCAGCGGCTCCTAGGTCTCGGGGCGTGACAGACACAAACCTAATTTTGGTTAAGAACAGCATGATCACATAGTTTATGATGTTTTAAGTTCCATGACTTGCTTGTTTTTCAATTTGACTGATATCAAACTAATGTCATCTATATGCCCAATATTAATTGGATCACTAGAATGTAGACTGGATTATCAAACTTGTTTAGAATAAACTAATCATGCTAAGAACCCACTGATCATGTTTTGATATAAACTTGTTTTTGTGACTAAGTTCATGCTTAGTTAAGGGAAATGAATGTGTTTGACACAAATCATGTTTCTTATTTTTGTTAAGGAAAATGAATGTTATCCTATAGAACTCGGTTAGGAGTTAAATTTGATTGGATTAGGGTTTAGAATTAAAACAAATCTGTTTCTAAAACTGATCAGTTTCAGAAAACCTTCTGTACCAGACCTGATCAGTCCACCGACCTATCAGGACTCACCCTGATCGGTCTGGTGACCGATCAGACGTCGCTCTGATCGGGTTGGTGACCGATCAGGTCAATGCTGATCAGGGAACTCCCAAATCGTTCCCAATGGAGTAAGACTACCCCTCGGTCCAATCACCTTTCAGCAAATTGTATCAGATTACTGATCATATTACTACAAACAAATCTGATACAAATCGATTACAATTGAAACACACTTGATCCTCTATTGGTACAAACCTGGTACTAAGGGAGTACAAATGTATTCAAGTGGTAAAATATGGGGAGGAATTTTTAAGACCTTTGATTATCAGAAATTTTTCTGAAACATCAAGTGTTAAAATGAGGTTTGGCTAATCATACTTGAAACGAAACTTAATTTGATACAAACCTATGTTGGAATGTTCAAATTCATAAGAAAGGGTTTGTTGAGTCATGACTCTTGCTCTTAATGTCATGTTTCAGAAATGTTTCTGGAATGTTGAATATCAATGGAGTCTACACCCTTGTTTTGGAATGTAAATTGTTAATGCAGTTTGATCAGGAACGTATCAGGGTTTCAGAAATTTTTCTGAAATCTGATCGCTCCCCCGACTAATAAGAAATATTTCTGTATCAAATAATCAATGAACCTAATCGGCCTGGAGACCAATCAGGATTATATGTCAGATCAGATGCATTCCTTATTTGACATATGAAACATATACATGTTTGACCATGATATAATTTCGTATATGTTTTCATGTGAAAATCAAAATTTACCTTTGATTATTTTGGATTTGGGGAAAGACCCTTGGTTTGAGGGGGAGGTATGTTTAAACTTAATAACCATACCCTTTTCGATATTTGACAAAGGGAGAGAGAATGATTGATTAAGTTTAGGGTTATTGTAGGGGGAGGACTTTGATTCCCTTACGATAATTGAACTGCCTTCAATTGATCATTTAATGCCTAAACTTAAATCGGGTTGTCAAACAACAAAAAGGGGGAGATTGTTGATGCAGTCTGACCCTGATTGTTGTTTTGGTGTTTGACACCGATTTAAGTTTGATTTAAGTTTGGTTGAGCAAATTTTGGTTAAGTCCTGGTCGAGGACTGGGCATGAAATCTCGGTGAGTGAAGCGGGGTCCTGGTGAGTGAAGCCAGGTGGATTGAAATCCCGGTGAGTGAAGCGGGGTCCTGGTGAGTGAAGTCAGGTTGAATGAAATCCTGGTGAGTGAAGCCAGGTCCTGGTGAGTGAAGCCAGGTGGATTGAAATCCCGGTGAGAGAAGCCGGGTCCTGGTGAGTGAAGCCTGGTGGATTGAAATCCCGGTGAGTGAAGCCGGGTCCAGTGAAGTCAGGTCCTGGTGAGTGAAGCCAGGTGGATTGAAATCCCGGTGAGTGAAGCCGGGTCCTGGTGAGTGAAGCCAGGTTGATTGAAATCCCGATGAGTGAAGTCGGGTCCTGGTGAGTGAAGCCAGGTTGAATGAAATCCTGGTGAGTGAAGCCAGGTCCTGGTGAGTGAAGCCAGGTGATTGAAATCCTAGTGAGTGAAGCTAGGTTGAAATCTCGGTGAGTGAAGCCGGGTCCTAGTGAGTGAAGCCTGGTGATTGAAATTCTAGTGAGTGAAGCTAGGTTGAAATCCCGGTGAGTGAAGCCGGGTCCCGGTGAGTGAAGTCGGGTGACCGAAACCCTGGTGAGTGAAGCCAGGTCCTAGCTTGGAGGGCTAGGTTAAAGTCCCGGTGAGTGAAACTGGGCACGGAGTCTTGGTCCGAGGGACTGAGCACGAGTCAGGGGAGGCTGGGAGCCAGTTCTCTTGACTTAGAGTGAGTTTGGCCTTGCCCGGATCAGTCTGGTGACCGATCAGGGAAGTTGGCACGGAGTTCCCTCGTGGATCGGTCTGGTGATCGATCTAGCGATGTCTGATCAGTCTGGTGACCGATCAGGGAGCTTCCAGTAACTTTGGCAAACCTACTGATCGACTCCTGATCGGACTGGTGACCGATCAGGGAACATACAGTGAGTTTGGAAAACTTTCTGTGCGGCTCCTGATCGGTCTGGTGACCGATCAAGGAGAAACCTTGATCGATCAGCCTGAACGATCAACTGTCGCGAGGTTTCTCACCCTGACCGATCAGACTGGAGCCTGATTGGTCAGGGAGTGTCCTCATCGGTCTGCAGACCGATCAGGTCACACCATGATCGGTCTGGTGACCGATCAGCCGTGTATTTCCTGCGGGATTGTGGCAAGTAGATTTCTGGATCGGTTTGGTGACCGATTTGGTGGCCGGTCAGGGCGACCGATCATACAAGCTTCCGATTCCAGGTTTCTCACGGGGATCGATCAGGCTGGAGCCTGATCGGTCTGGGATCATCCTGATCGGTCCGGTGATCGATCAGTAGCTGACAGCTTTAATTCAAAAACGCTGTCAGAGCTCTGATTGAGTCTGTTTCTCTGCTGATTTCCTACTGATACTGCTGATATGTTTTGATATGCATTGCTAAGTATTTGTTGGAGTGTGCAGGTAATAGCAGGTGATTCAAACACTCAAGGAGGGTCAATGGAAGACTTTCCTTTGGGCAGGTTTGGATGTTTCTCCTTCTCAGGTTTCAACGGGCAACTGGCGCAGCTGGCGGCTGATGGAGGCTCAGCTGGAGAGGAGGTCTTCAGTGGACTGAGTGTTCAAGGAGGTCAGTGGGTTCAGGCTGGCTCAGTGGATGCTGATGATGCTTGCGATGGTGAGCAGAGCTTAAGTTGAAGCTGATGCAGAGGAGCGGCAACGAGGATAGACAAAAAA
>JAGFNQ010004192.1:95663-248632 GCA_024364735.1 Boesenbergia rotunda | reverse complement strand
CTCAAATTCTGCCATCATTTGTTGTTTGAACTTGTTGATTTTTCTGTGCTACTTCCTGTCACGATGAGATCGTCGACATACACTCCAACAAGTATAGTTGCTCCTCCTTCACCTCTTGTATACACTGCATGCTCTTGAGTACATTTTTTGAAACCGAGCTCTTCCAAACTCCTGTTCAGCCGTATGTTCCAAGCTCGTGGGGCCTGCCGCAGTCCATAAAGAGCTTTAGATAACTTGTACACCATATGTTTTTGATTATGTACCTCAAACCCTTCCGGTTGGTTGACATATATTTCTTCTTCCAACTCTCCGTTAAGAAATGCCGTCTTCACATCTAGATGGTGTACCTCCCAGCTTTGATTTGCTGCAAGTGCAAGAATAACTCGAATAGTGTCAAGTCTAGCGACAGGTGCAAATACCTCTTCGAAGTCGATGCCTTGTCTTTGTACATATCCTTTAGCCACTAATCTTGCTTTATGCTTGACGACTTTCCCCGCTGAATCTTTCTTTAATTTGAACACCCACTTTAGACCGATAGGTTTGCGGCCTAATGGGAGCTCAGTTAGAGTCCAAGTCTTGTTCTTCTCAATAGATCTCAGTTCTTCCTCCATTGCTTCGTACCAGCAAGTCTCAGTTGCAGCTTCTTGATAACTTGTTGGCTCATCAGACACCACCATCATCAGCTCTTCATCAATACCAACCACTTCCTCAGTGTTGGCGTAGATATCGGCAAGAGACCTATAGCGGACTGGACCTTCATAAGAATCGGGAGTGTTTGTTACCGGAGGCGAGGTAGTTGCACTGGCGTTCGATGATGGTGTAGATGGACTCGAGTTCGATGATGGTGTAGATGGACTCGAGTTCGACGATGGAGTAGATGGACTTGATGCTCTTGTCATGGGTACCATGGCTGCTGCTAATGGTATGGCATTTTCCGCCCCTGCCTCAACGTCTGCTGCAACAATCGCCTCGTCGCAGTAAAGCGGATCCAGCATCATAAAACTCGGCAAGTTTTCTTCATTGTCAGCACCTGCATTCCATGTCCATTCAGAATTTCTTGAAATATGACATCTCTACTTACTTGTAGCTTGCCATGGCTTGGATCAAACAACCGATGAGCTTTGCAGCCTTCCTCGACACCCAAGTATACCATGGGTGAGCTTCTGTCGTCAAGTTTCTTCAGATGAGGGGTTGTGTTTTCACATATGCAACACAACCGAACACTCTCAAGTGGGCGACATGTGGCTTCCTCCCCATCCAAGCTTCAAATGGGGTACGCTCTCCTAGCGCCTTAGTTGGGAGACGATTCAGCAGATAAACAGCATGTCTAACTGCTTCTCCCCAGAACCTCGCCGGCATATGTGTACACTTGAGAAGAGATCTTGCCATGGCCATCACAGTGCGGTTGCGGCGTTCGACGACACCATTCTGTTGAGGAGTGTAGGGAGCCGTGAGGTGCCGCTCGATTCCTTCATTTTCACAGAATCGAGTAAACTCCGTGGATAGAAACTCGCCGCCTCGATCTGTCCGGAGTGTTCTGATCTTGTACTCAGTCTTGTTCTCTATCAGGAATTTGAACTTCTGGAATGCCTGGAATGCATCATTCTTTGCTGCCAATGCAAACACCCACATCCACCTAGTGAAATCATCTACAATTAGAAGAAAATACTTGTTACCGGCAAGTGTACATGGTGAGATTGGCCCGCAAATATCAGCATGGAGAAGTTCTAACGGCTTCTTTGCTCTAAAGTTTGCTTGGTACGGGAATGGCGACCTTGCATGCTTGGCGATCACACACACCTCGCAAAGCTTGTTCGGTTGGGGCAGTAGTGGCATATCAACCGCCAATTTCTTCTCCCCCAATAGCTTCAGGTCATGGAAATTGACATGCCCGAGCCTTGCATGCCACAACCAAGTTGGGTCTTCTAGGCTTGCTAGGAGACAGACTTGTTTGAATGTCTTCAAGGTTATCTTGTACAAGCGATTTTGTGTTCGCTTTACCAGCATCAAGAGCTTCCTGCTCTCATCAATCACCTTCATGGTATCTCCTTCCATGTGCACCTCGTTCCCAGTTTCTGTCAATTGACCAAGACTGATGATATTACTACAAAGTTTTGGAATGTAGTATACCTCATGGAGAGCCTTCTGATCGCCGTTCTTGCATTCGAACACAACCGTCCCTTTGCCCATGATCTCTATGGTTGATCCATCGCCAAACCTCACCCTCCCGGTGATAGTTTCATCTAGTTCTTGAAACTTCTCGCGATGGCCAGTCATGTGGTTGCTGGCACCGTTGTCAAGGTACCAAACGTCTTTATCTTCTCCTTTCTTCACGCTGCGATACATCTCCGGTAGGAACCTTTCTTCACTGAGCAAAATGATATCTTGCCGCTCACACCTTGCGTGAAACTCCTCATGGGACACGGTCATCATCAGTGCTGGCTCTTCCTTGGTGGCGCAAGTGAGGTGAGCTTCATCATCTCGACGCTTGCTGTAGCATTCGGACGCATAATGCCCCATCTTCTCGCAATTGAAACACTTTATGTGTTTCTTGTCACGAGTATTATTGTTGTTGCTGCTAGTGCCTCCTGCACTGTCTTGTCGCTGCGTACCACGGCCACGACCGCGCCCTCGCCCACGCCACTTGCCACGATTAGGGCCGCTGGACCCGCGCCCCTTGTCTCCTGACGGAGTGTCCACGCTACTCCCTTTTTGTCGCTTTTGCCATTCGGCATGAGTAAGCAGGAGCTCACCTTCAGTGTTGTTGGTGTTGCCTCGTAATCGCTGTGTTCGTTCCTCGTATGCCTTCAGTCGTCCGATAGTCTCCTCAAATGGCATAGTCTCAAGGTCGTGAAACTGCTCAATACCGGCAACAATAGGGAAGAATTTATCAGGGACAGAATCGAGCAACTTCTTTACCAGCGAGGAATCTTCAAGCGTGGCACCAAGAGTGGAGAACTTGCTGCTCATAGCGCTGAGTTTGCCAGCAAACTCATCAATCGTCTCGGTCTCCTTCATCTGAAGGGCGTCAAACTCGCTCTTCAACGTTTGTACGCGAGCCTTCTTCACCCGATCACTACCAAGGTACCTCATCTTGAGGCTGTCCCAGACTTCTTTCGCCGTCTTCTTTGTTGCGATTTGGAGAAGAATATCTTCGGGGACACACTGCATGATGTATGCACGTGCCTTTTTGTCCTTCTTTGCATCCACCTGGGCTTCTTTCTCTGGCTCCACCGCCTCCCAGACTCCCTGAGCATCGAGAATTGCCTCTGTCTTTATTGCCCACACAGTATAATTGTGAGGGTTTAGCATCGGATAGGGAAATGACACTCCGCCGTTCTCCTTCGCTACGATGCTCGACATTTTTGTGGAAACGAGGATTCTTGGCTGCTCTATACTACCAAAGCTCTGATACCAATTGTTGGCCCAGATCAAAGAATAGCGCACCCAAGAACCACACCAATGCAAGAGGAACAGAAAAGGAAAACGAAGAAACCGAAAAACGAAAGAAGAACGAACGAATTTATTTTTCTGGAAGAAAGCAAATTTACAAAAATACTGAGACATTGTTTCACATGCCTCTAGGACCCTTTAAATACACCATGAATAAGACTTAGTCATGACTTATCCCAATAAAATAGGAATAAAAATAGGGAGACTAATTCTCTAGTTATCCTATTAAAATAGGAAAGGCTAATCCAAGACTAAGTCATTTAATCCAAGACTAAGTAATAAAAATTATCAGAATAAAAATAAAATTAAAATATGAAAATATCAGGATTATTTATTTATTTTCTCACAGTTACATGCAACGGAAGAAACCAGCAAAGTTGTTTGCTCCCATGCTAATCGCCGCTGTTGCATGCAACGGAAGAAAACAGCAAAGTTGTTTGCTCCCTGCGCTTCACGCGTGGAAGAGAAATCAAAAGCAGCATACTGCTTTTCTCGATCGATGCTTCACTGCGTCGTGTAGGAAAAACAAAACAGTATGTTGCTGTCTTGTTCGGCGCCGATGAACTGAAAGCAGGAGAGAGACAGGAGAGGAGGAGAGGAGAGAAAAGAGGTTAGAGTTTTCTTATGATTTATTGGATTAATCGTCATCTTAGTTCTATGCCACTATGAGATATATAGGGCTACGATAAAGACCATGAGGAGGAGTTGGATCTTGACCTGCTAATGGATCCAAACTCTATCCATTAATGAAGATTCATTCCACTAAAGGACTATCATTGAATTACCTCACTAACCCCCATATTTACATATGGGCTCCACTTATTACGAGTCGTCCATCCTCCCGTATTTAAGATCTTGAATGCCCGTTAATTAATTTAAATTACTGACAATTCAAATTAATTAACCTCTGGTTCCTTGACTAGTACCACTCGACTTTATCAACATGTCGGATCAAATCCACCAGCAGGGTTTAGTATGATGAACCTTTCGAGCTCATCAAGGGGGCATCATCAACCTAACTCACCAGAACACGGATTCCGTCAATAATCAACAACACATCATATTATCTCCCAATTTACCGGGTCTATCGATCTAACAGAATAGATCTCGCCCATTGGTAAATCAAAGAAATAATAATTAATAATACATGCCCATTATTATATCGGGATTAAAGGATCGTATTCCATAATAAAGACTGAGGTCCTATCCAATTATCGAGTCAGTACAAATTGGATAACCTCGGATTTTGGTCCTGCTCAATGTACTCAAAGCACACTAGTGTAATTCTATGGTCAAGACCAACCACACCTAATTACACTACAACCATTCCGACGGTTTGTCCAATTCCGTCTCGGTTGTGAGCCTATACTTATACTAGGCAAGGGACTGATAATATGATCTTCCGTGTAATACCATACACCATGTTATCTACAATGCATAGTAAAGGATTTCATGCATGTACTAATATAAACAGGCACCTAGTATAGTTGTGATTCTCTTTTCAAATGAAGATGTTCATATATAAAAATCATGTCTTTCAGTATACACGTCTTACACCCGCGTCTTGCTGGAAGTCGCCGAGGTCTGGGATAGGCGGCAGACTCTCCATCTAGTTGATAGGACTGAAGGGACGCTCAGGGAGTTGAATATAGAAGAACCGCTCCTTCCATCCCTTGTGGGAGGAAGGAAGGCCCCCCCAAGAATCTATGACCGGCGCGGGCAGTAAAGCTAAATACCCCCCAGGAGCCAATCGGAACAAATAAAAAATGAAAAAATCGGGGGGTCAGAGGAATGTCAAAAAGTTTGAAGAGGATAAACACCCCGCCCATCTGGGAAAAAGCATTTGGGGCCATTTGGTGGAGAGGGATCCCAAAGTATTGAGCGGCATTCATGAAAAAGGGGATAGGGAAACGAAGCCCTAATTCCACCTGCCTTAATAAGAAAGTGAAAACCCCCCAGGAGTCTCTACGGGTGATTGGCCTAAGGCCGGAACTCTCATCTCCCAACCCTCCGGGACTCCATACCTTCGACAGGCGGCTTAGAGGGATTCTAACCTAACCCTAAAAGAGATGGTATCATACCACTCTGGATGATAGACCGGCTCTCCCAAGGAACATTCGCTATCGCTTCGGGTCTTCTTTTTCTTCTCTAATGAACCCATAGGGATTGAAGAAAGCGGAAAACAGAAGAAGACTTACACTCGGAGACGGGGCGCAATAGCAAGGCAAGCAGCAGGAGAACAAAGGTGTTCGGAAGCAGATAGGGCAAGGAGACAGAAGGGTGTTGTTACACCCGCTTTTATAGGGAGAAGCCATCCATCTATAAACAATGAGAGGACAGCACGTCAGCGGTGCTAATTAGACATCCCGAGGAGCCACCACCCTTTACTGTCGTCGCTTCGTATGACCCACAGCGCATATCAACGAGAAATCGCCACACAAAAAAGGATGGGGCACATGGTAAGGCCATATTCGCCAGACAGCCTGGTCACCATTAAGAAACCCTATACGCCTTTAAAGGACCATGGGCAGCCGTCGGGGCGTTGCCTCGAAATTTATGGAAACGGGGGACGCATTTAAGAAACTATCCATGATCCAGGGATGCATGGGTCGATTCCTTGGATCTGGAAGGCTGCCAGTGAAGTAGTAAAAGATATAGGGGCCACCTGGATGCAGCTTCTTCATCACAACATTAGTCTAATCAGTCAGACACACTTCCTTCGATCAGACTTGAAGGGAGGGACTTATGATGGGGTTGAGTACCCCATGGTTGGCACGTGGACAGAAGAAGCTGTGCGGCAAGAGCTATCGAGTCATAACGGCTCTCTGGCTGGGATGCCCGAGACCCTCTCAGGAAGGGGAATCCCGAGACTAATTCGAATAGGCATAGCCCTAAAGAGAGCTCCAGAAAGACACCCCCCCCCCTCGAGCTCACCTCGGAGGCAGGTCCCCAAGACCATCTCGGGAAGATGAACACCCCCCGGGCCAAACAGCCGTGAGATCACCTCGAGGTAGCGAGCCCAAGGAACACTTAACTTCAAGTAGCAGTCCGTTTTCCTTGGATCGATGGATCATCATCATCCATTATTATGGAGTAATCATGACTCGTGACTCGCGACCATCAAAGCCTTAATCATCGCAACGACCCTAGATTGAAGAGTCGTGAAGAGCCGTGAAGACCGTTACCAGGATGATCCAATAACCGATAATCGGGGAGAACATGGCGAAGATCGTGGAGACGCTTGAGACAGCCGCCACAGGTATAAAAGGCACTCCAACCCCTCTGGTAAGGGGGCTACGCATTCTCTACTACTCGCATATCTTCTTGCCTTCTTTCCATCTCCTCCATCATGGCATTGACTTGAGCGTCGGAGTGGGCTCCGCCGGACAACCTCCGGCGTGTCCCCCTAACGCTTGTGTTAATCTCGCAGGGTGTGATGTTCCTCCTCTAGCGTCAGCGTCCGCGTGGGTTGAACCCTGGTAACTAGCTATCGATGTCGATTTCTTCCGGAATATATATATATATATATATATATATATATATATATATATATATATATATATATAAGTTATGTTTTTTTACTAAAGACCTTAATTTCAAGGGGAGAGTTAAAATTGAAGTGGAGCATATTTTAAAACTCAACTCGATTTTTAACTTGAAAAGTTTTTCTTGTGTTTGACTTTTTTTAAAGTGTCAGACTTATTTCAACAAATGATATATTTTACTTAACTTTGAACTAAATTATCATAAATCATAAAGGGGATATTATTGGTACCGGAAGTACTAGCTAATCAAACATGTATTTTACTATTAGCAAAAGTCAAAGTTAAAAGTTATTGTGATCTAATGAGCTGAACTAAATGTATAGGAAGGTCCTAGTTGAGTTTAGGCAAAGATGTCCTAATCAAGTGATTGAACAAGAAGTCCTGGTCAAGAGGAGTAGGCAAAGAAGTCTTGGTCAAGAAGATTAGGCAAAAGACTTGGTAGATTGAGAATGTTGTTTGGGGGTCGAGGACACAAATGGAAAGTCCAGGGGATCAAAGACACCAAGCAGAAGACTAGGTTGGTCAAGGACCGAACATCTAGTGGGAAGTCCCAGAGGTCAAGATTGGATGTTGACTAAAAGTCTATACAGGTTTGGAGGACCCAGATGTTTGACAATAGGTAATTTCTCCTAAGAGAAATACGTGAGGAAGCATTACCCGTTAATGGAACAATAGGCGTCGGTCTGACTTAGGATTTCACTAGAAATATAAAAGTCATGACCAAACAATCCAAAGTGGACTGATTTCATTTTCACTATAATATCGTATATGTTGTGCTAACACTATAATGCAAGCCTATCTAAGTATACTTCACCAAAGCTATTTTGGCGTCTCAAAGGAATAGAGGCACTTGGGACAGGATAATTCTTCGACGAACAAAGTCTCATCCAATCAGTGATTGAGGCGCCTCTACGATTGAGGCACCTCAAAGGGATAGAGGCGCCTGGAAGAATAGAGACGCCTGGGTGCATGGAAGAATAGATGTGCATAGGTGCATTTAAGCTACGACGAGGTTGGATCTAGATTAGATCTCATTGAATAGAGGCGCCTATATGAACCTATAAAAGGAGGGTTTGACTAGTAGCAAAACAACAACAATTGCTACGACTTTTCTACTCATGTGCTATGCCGAAAAACTCTCTATGACTCTCAAAAGCTATCCCGACAACTAACACTCAAGATTCTACTTTCGGTTGGTGGTATAATTATTTTTTTATTATATTTAATATTCTATATCTTTGTAATTATTCAAACTGATAGTGGATTGTCCAACAAAAGCACTCAATGAGTGTGGGCCTTGAACTAGTAACACAGGCTGTGAACTAAATAAAAATAAAGTGTGTTAGTATTTTTCTCTTTCCTTATTATTCTGTTGTGTTAGCTCTCGTGTTTTACAGCATTGTGAAAAAGTGACGCACGTTATTCATCACTCCTCTAGCGCTTTTCGATCTTACAAGGAAGACATAGTAGGTCGGTTGAATCGACGAACAAGAATACCTCAAGGGTTAAGAATCGAATATCAAATGGATAGACTTTCCACTTGAGGAGGGCCCTGTGATCTTTTATTTGAGGGAGAGATTGTTGAGATTGTAAGATTATAAATAAAGTCCTATATTAAAAATATATGGAAAAGATTTATAAGAAAAAAATGTCTCTATTAATATGAAGATCCTTTTTATTATCGTTTTAATTTATGTAATTTTTGGTTAATTATTTCTGTTGCCTTATCAATTCGGTTTTACAGCTTAACGTATTTTCCTTCCAATTATATTGCTCGATATTCATCCCGATCAATATTTACTATTTTATTTTATATCTCCTTATTTCATAATTTTTTAAGAAAAATTTCTTCACTTCTAAATATTAAAAAAATTGATGAATTTTGAAGAGGCAACTCATCTTATCTTATTTTCCTATTTTATTTCTTTTTATATTTCTACTGTGCAAACATTTAAAAAGCCATCCCATATTTTCCATTGTGCTTATTCAATCATTGTTTTTTTTTAATGAATTCATTTTTATTTTGCTAACTTATATATTTTCATTATACTAACTCCTAAAAGATATTTTCAACCATATTTAATCTGTCCTAAAAGCATTTTCCACTGAATTTTTAAACGATCAAACAAAATCTATAGTGCATACAAAACAATAGTACCTCAATCACAGAAAATAATGCACACAATTTGCATGGCTATGTTTGAGCATACATCTAAATTATTTTCATAACTGAAGAAACTTGGTTAGGATGATTCGTGACCTTTTATAATAATCTTCTTTTTTCCGCTGCTGACTTGATTCTATTGATGAACTCGTCAATCGTCATGGTTCCTAGTTCACCTCCAAACCTTGACCTAATAGTTACTGTGTGAGTCTTGACTTCTCTTGGCCCAATGACAGCCATCAGAGGCACTTTCTGCTTTTCTGCATTCCTTATGAGTTTCGGTAGGCGCTCACCATGGCATATCTCAGCTCGAATGCCTGTAGAACTGAGTCTTGAGACAATCTCAGTGCAGTACTGGACCTGAAAATAATGTTGTGTGAGGACGGGATTAAGACAAGTTTTAGGAATGGTTTATGTAAACTATCTAACATCTACATACAAACTTACTTGGGCACTCATGACAAATTCATGAACAGGTCGTGGAAAACATTACAAGAACTATGAACTAACAACTAATTGGAGGCAATTCAGGTTGTCAAATATAACCGAGATTAAACTTAAGCCAGTGTCAAGATTGTCGGCCACCAAAAATTAAATTTCATTTGAAAAAGAAAAATGAATCTCTCTTAATAGCATACTCAGTATGAATCATAAAGCACACCTCAGTATCAGTTACAGGTAAAATCCGAGCCTGGATCGGAGCAATCCATAGTGGAAAGTCGCCAGCATAATGCTCAATAAGGACACCAAAAAATCTCTCAAGAGACCCAAGCACAGCTCTGTGGATCATAATAGGACGTCTCTTTTCAGCATTGGAGTCAACATATGACATGTCAAACCGCTCCGGAAGATTGAAATCAACCTGAACTAGCATCAGTTAGCTCACACGCTCATTCAAAAGAGACTTCACGAATTTGCATAAGAAAATTTCCGAATAGCTTGCCTGCACTGTTGAGCATTGCCATTTTCTTCCAAGAGCATCTTCGATCTTTAGATCAATTTTTGGACCATAGAAAGCACCACCACCTTCATCAATCTGATAATGCCAGCCTTTGTCATCGAGAGCATCTCTTAAGGCAGAAGTTGCTTTGCCCCATATATCATCACTGCCCACAGATTTCTCTGGCCGAGTTGAAAGATTGACTTCATACTTTCTAAAACCAAATTGAAGCAGTATCTTCTCTGTCAAATCAAGAACACCCCTGATCTCATGTTTAATTTGGTCATCTAAACAGAAAATGTGTGCATCATCCTACATGAAAACAAAGTTTGAATTCAAACCACAAACACAATTAAGGTTGTACAATAAATATACAGCATGCTCTTGAAGTCATAATGAACTTATCCAGAGGTACCTGAGTAAACCCTCGCACCCGAAACAGTCCATGCAAGCTACCAGACAATTCGTATCGGTATACTGTTCCCAACTCAGCAACTCTGATGGGAAGATCCCTGTATGATTGCAGTTTCCTTTTGTAAACCAATATGTGGTAAGGACAATTCATTGGCCTAAGTTGATAGAGTTCATCTTCTATGTTCATCTGATCATACATATTTTCCCTGTAAAATTCCAAGTGGCCACTGATTTTCCATAGATCAACCTTGGCAACATGGGGAGTGTAAAGTAACTCATAACCATGCTCCAGGTGAATTTTTTTCCATGTATCTTCAATAAGGTGCCTAACCATGGCACCTTTTGGATGCCAAAACACCAACCCTCCACCTGCATCTTCCTGTCAAGGAAAGAGGAATATTTGACTATTCTTTATAGGCTCAGTAAACAGACCGAAATAAGCAGCCACTGAAATAGTATTTTGAAATTAATTTCGATAGTTCCTTTATTTTCCACTTATCTAGCATTTTACTACGATGGCGTACTATATAAAAGGTGGTAAAAGACGATTTGCTTGTCCCAGCGTCTCCTAACCTATTTTAGGGCTAACACGAAATAGGTAAATCACGAAAATTACTAGCCCGGATGTTATACCTAATGCGTGGGGAGAAAGTTAATGCATGGACATGTATCACCTAGTTATCATTAGAGTTAATGGAGATGTGTTAAATATCAAAATATTAGAGGGCTTAAATTCATAAAATTCAAAATTAGGAGCTGAGTTTGAATTATCCAAATTTGAAGGGTTTATTTGCAAAAGGTCCCACTTTCAAATCGCAGACTTCGCCGAGGCGACCCACTCTTCGTGGATGGCCCCCCAACCAACCCACACCCCCCCCCCCCCCCCCCCCCCTCGTCGACTTCGCCCTTCCTCTTCGCGTGATCGATAGCCGACCTTGTGAAGAACCCACCGTCGCCGATCCTTCCGACCATGGGAGTGGTATGCTCTCCACAGCGCGTTCACTGGTTGCCTCTCTGCTCCGATGGAGTGAGGATTGTTGTTTGGTTGTGGTCTCTTCGATCTCCCTCTCGATCCGCAGACGCCACCTTTTTCCATATCGCCGGCAGATGTTGCCAGCCAATTCTTCTCATCTACGTCTTGCCCTAGTACAGATCCAGATACATCATCGCCTCTCCTCGTCACAGGCAAGATGTAGCCAGGCCGATTGATACATCGTTGCCCCGTCGTGCCCTAGCTCTCAATCGGCCGCCACAAATACTGCTGCCAGAAGAAGAAGGTTGCCCGTAGTCACCTTCTTCCCCGGATCTGATCCCTCTTCACTGTCGTAGACCAAGCTACCAATTGTAGCCCCTCAGCCTCATCCGTGAGCTGCTGTTGGAGCTGTGAATTTTCGCCGGAGAAGATTAGAAATTGAAATCTATGTGTAATTGTGAGTTTTGGGTTGACGAAAAGGAATTGAGTAAGGAATAGAATAAGTGGACAAGATGATGTATCATGTTGTTGAGACTAATCAGAATTGGGTATTGTTGATTAGATCATATTAATTAGAAATAGATTTGTTAGATGAAACAATTGTTGAATTCGTATTCTTGAAGGATTGATCTATGGTTGATCTAGTTGATGATTTAATTGGAAATTAAGATTGATATGATTATAGGGATGATTGGATTTTGGGTTATTGAAAATACCTTAATTAGGTGGATAAATAATTTTATAATGGTGGTTTATTGTTAATGGATTAATTAATTAATCAGAATGATTAATAGTTTGGTGCATAACTGATTAACAAAAGGATCGGCAAGGAATATTGCTTAATGAACTTAACAATATTTTGTAATTAATCTAGATCAACTAGTATTAATCTTATTAGATCTGCGATTAACTAATCAAAGGATAGTGGATAATTTAATCAAGGTGATCAAGCCAATCAAATAATTAAGTGAATTAATCGATGGATTATTAATGATTGATTTAAATCATTAATTAATCCAGGTCATGGGATGAATGGGTTGATATGATTAATTAAGCTTGAAGTTGATTAAATTAATTAAGGGATAAGAGTGGGGATTAATTAAGAAGTCAATTAATTAATTAATAGGATGATACATGGTTCGTAGATCCTTAGTTTTGTCTTATATCCTGTGCTTGTAGGATGCGAGCTCGATGGGACCTCTCGGATTTGAAAACGGTTAGAACGATCAATATTTAAGGTGTGTACTTCTTGCTTGATCATTCTTTAGCTCCGTTTATTTAAAAATGCATGGTTATCCCGTTATCTTAGTAGGTTTATTTATATTAACTCTACTTGTTTTCCTGCTTGATACTTCTTTGCTTGATTTTTGAGTTAAAAATCTAAATTTTAGTTATGCAATCTCGACTCTTTTTTTTTGTTCCAAAAAGTACCGCTAGTACGTATGTACTTTAGAAATATCATGTGACCTATCTAGGGTTTGGTTAACATTAAATATATCCTATCCAATAAATTAGTTGCATGTTTGTTTGTTATGATTTTGATATGGTGTATGTGTTTCTTATAAATTGCATGATGGTTGACCTAATTTTGTTTGTGCATATTGGTATCATGCACCATGTTGCATTTGTTGCATACTGGCGGTTATCAGCTTCCTTGTGGTTAAGCCTGCCATCAGTCATATAGTGGTTTACCCACTCAACCACTCGAGGTAATGATAGTTGTCAGAGTGCGAGCGATCGTCCTGTCATGCTACTCACAACCACTCATAAATAGTGGCAGTTGTTGGAGTAGTAGCCGACAATGACACCCCCTCTGTTATTTATGAGGGATAGGTAGAGCAATTGTGCTCCCCCGTTGGGTACTAGAGTGATTGTGCTCCCTTTCTCAGAGTTAGAGGTTATTTCTCATTGTTCTTGGTTATTAGAGCGGTTGTGCTTTTCTTGGGATCTTTGATATAGAACGGTTGTACTTCCCTTTTCTTGATGTTCGAGAATGAGGTTGTTCTCCCAACATCCTGTCCACTCGGCCACTCATAGGAGATGGATGTGAGAGTGTGTACAATTGTCACAAGCTTTGCCCAGTCGCCCACGCAGATATGTATGATGGTTGTAAATTGGTGTATATGGGTAACATATGTCATTGCATCATGTGCATACGATACATCTTACATTTGTTTGAGTTATGATTGTTACATATAATTGACATGCATATATAGTTATTATTTGCATTTATTATCTGATCTGTTTCTGCTTAGTAGTACGAGCAGATTATTGATGTGTCATGGGGATTTTTGATTAGGCCCGCAGGTATGTTTTGCATTTGATTTATACTCTATTTTTTGGAGACTGTATACCTTATTTTTATCTGCTTTAATTTATCTTGTTTATACCATGTATTTATCTATCTTTATGCTTACAGAGTTCAAGCTCAGATTTACCACCCCTTGTTTCTATTTTTATTTCAGGTAATTAATAGCTACATCTCGTGTTGTCATGAGAGGATCCATTTGCACATCCCTTAGCGTCGAGTTGGCTTATTTTTGATTTGGTTCATATTTCTATTTAGTGGACTTGTAGCTGTGTATTTAATGAACGTATATTTATTTATTTTTTCGACTTTCAGTTTGACGCATTTATTTTGTTGAAGTTTATCATGCTTAGTATTTATTTTTGTGATTAATAACTGTGTGGATGTGAATTTTATTGTTTTATTATTGTTCTTGTCAGCCGTGTGAGGTTGTGCTTGAATAATAGTTGAGAGATATATATTATGAGTTTCATATTATCCGTCGTATAGGGGAGATATTATCCGATTTTCGAATAAGCATAGGTTTATGGGGACGTGACATGATATACCTGTATAGAGAATAGATCGAGATCCTGACCAAGACGCCTATGATCACGTCGCTTTGCCTCTTCCTTTAAACGAAGGTAAGCTTTTAACTGTTCTTCAGTCTCCCATGCAGTTCCATATATCCTTTGCAACATGGGTTTATTCTCATCACCTCGCCAGTAGGCTCCAGCAACAGATTCCAGTTCAATAGCTTTTTTGTCTATATGTCCAGTTGAGTCCACATGGGGTCCAGCACAAAGATCCCACCATTCGTCTCCTGCATGATGGACAGTTAAGTGAGGAAACGGCATTTACAAGATAAGCAAAAGTCGAAGTGCTGTTTATAATCTATCGTGGATGCTTATATTGTTTCTGTGTTTTTCATAATACCTGTTGGGAATTTCATGAATTTACGACCAAGTTAACCAAAAAAAATACAAAATTACCTATATGATAAATCGTAATAGGCTCTTCCTTTATACTTTCCAATATTTCCAACTTATATGGCTCATTAAGATCCATAATCCGTATCTTGGCCTCTTCTCTGGAGACTTCTTCTTTTATTAACGGCAGATTCCGACTAATAATTCGATCCTACAGATGATGCAAGAAATGAATTCTGTGCCCTGAAACAATAAGCTAATGAATATGCTTGTGAAACTACAAATCTATAACCTAAATTCAAAAAACCATTTAAACTCACCATTTCCTTCTTTATCCTCTTTAGGTCTCTATCCACCAAAGGCTCCATATCAAAATCATAATAAAAGCCATTATCTATCCACGGACCTATGGTCACTTTAGAACCAGGGAAGATCCTCTGAACAGCCATAGCCATAACATGTGCACACTGCAGAGAAATGCAAAAACTATTAACAGTTGTAATAATCTTAGTAGGACAACTAGGAACTTAATTTCTACCTTCTAATTCCTAATACATCATTATAATGCAAGCATATAGTTCTAACACAAAAGCTGCATCTTTGGGTTAAGTATTGATAAAAAGTGCTTAGAAAAGATTGTGTTGGGCACTTAGATCAACACCCATATCAACTACTTGTACTCAAATCTGAGTGACATAGTTGGCAAGCCACTAATCGTTCATGGCAACTGAACAAAATAGTTTTGTTTATGCAATTTATTTTTATGGAAATGTATTACTCGTCTATCGTGAATCATTGATATTTCACTGCATGTCAAACATTCTTAAAGCGAGGAATATAAACTCAAAAATATGAAAGCATTCTTTTAAATACCTAGGTCATTTTAGATAAGGAATATAAATTGTT
The DNA here is from genome assembly GCA_024364735.1 of Boesenbergia rotunda. NCBI lineage: Eukaryota > Viridiplantae > Streptophyta > Magnoliopsida > Zingiberales > Zingiberaceae > Boesenbergia > Boesenbergia rotunda. The sequence goes on along the minus strand of JAGFNQ010004192.1, from coordinate 233,021 downwards.
TCACGAATGTTTTATCCTTGAAACTTAAATAGTAATTTCTTAAAAAGCGCATTTAAAGATTCTGAATGCTTAGAAGAGATATTTAGGAGGCATTTGGTTTGTTCCATTTTTCATTTTCATTTTTCAGAAAATCGTATTTTTTCGTTTTCTGAAAAATGACTTTATTTCATTTTCTAGTTTTCCAGAAAACGCTATATTTTTTTCTGAAAAATAATGCTGGAAAATGTAAACCAAACATGTTTTTTAGAAAACCATATTTTCTACAGAAAATGAAAATGAAAAATAAACTAAAAAATATAAACTAAACGCACCCTTAAATTTCATCTTTTCCAAAAAAACACTACATCTCATTCCCATTTTACCCTCTCCTGCCAAAAGTTGGTCATAATCTTTTTTTTCTTCCAAAAGGTCTCTTCTCTCTCCTTTTTTTTTCTTTTCTATTCTCTCTCATGTGGTACCATCAAGATTAAATAGTAACAATTTAAATATATTATTAATGACTTTTACAGTAAAGATAGTGTAGACTTAAATTAATTTTTTTAATTTAATTATTAAATTTAGAAAAATCCTCTGAATTTTCCATTTTTATTTTAAACTTTTAAATTTTAATAAAAAAATAAAAAAACAAAAGGTTAATAATTTTTTAAAAAATATTTATTAATATATAATTTCAAAATAATAAAAAAAATAAATTAAAAAAAAATTAAAAACACCCCTCTATGGTGATGGTTTCAACCATAATTTCATTTACCAAAATCACAACAAGATTTGCACACCATATCTACTTTCTTCATACTTACCTCTTCTATCACATGTCAATTTGTCAAAATTCCAAATCTCATAGGTCCATTAATGATTTTTAGTTAAAGAACATTGATGAATCTAAAGAGCTTTGATCTGACCCATTGCAAGTACTACAAGCTCATTCCAAGTGTTACAGGTTCCTAAAATGTTCTGAAGTATATATGTGTGTTAGTAAGAGCCCTAGAGCCAATTTTGTGATGATTGACTAGGGACTTTTTGTATCATATTCTATCATTAATAAAAGCATGTTTGGTTATTATACTTACTTTATACTTGTGTCAAATAACTAAGTATAATAATGTCCTTGGGTAGTAGGTTCTTATCTACATCATATCGTTTGATTGAATCGATGGTGAGATAATGTAGAAAACATTGTACTAAACCATTCCTAATCAAGCATTAATATTCAAAGACAGTATTAATGCATGGAGACTAGCATGTAAGTCAATTGATGACTTGAGCTCACAAGTCATGGATATGTGATATGAAGTTGACACATGTGTATACATTAGATAATGTGTACTGAATTAACCCGCCATGAGAAAGTTTCATAAATTGTCATATGAGTGTCATAAACTTTCTCATGTGACTATTAATATGAATAGTCCTTAGACCTGAAGTCACTATGGTTCCCTATATGAGGAGTTATGTACTTTGGTATCGTCAAACATCACCCATAACAGGGTGGACTATAAAGGCGATCATTGGATATATAATGAATTATTCGGAGGGATGTGAGTGATGTAGATGGGATCTATCCCTCCCATATGACGGAGTGATATCTGTGAGTCACTTGATCCAGTAGGACTCCTAAAATGCATGATCATGCTCAAATAAGTCAATATGAGATATTGAGCTCATTTATTTGAGTGAGTCTACTTGGGGATCAAGAAACTCAAAGATTGATCGAGGATAACACAGTTATGCCTCATTAGTCAATCTAGATATCGAGGATAGAAGGACAAGGTCATACATTATCATAGTCACGGAGGTGAAGTCGGATCTTGACTTTTCTTGTTACTTGGGTAGCAATGATGCATTGCTAGATACCGCTCATTGCTTATGTGTCTAAAGCGGTTTAGGCACATTGTCAACGTTACGAGAACCTATTGGATCACACACTAAGGACACGATGCTTCGGAGATTGATTGATCTTAATTTGACTAAGATTTGATCCGAATTGGATTGATTGAGTTAGACTCAAGTGAATCTAATTGGATTATGAGATTGAGATCTACTTTGAGTTAGACTTATCTAGATTAGACTCAACCATATTTGGATGAGATATTAATTCATTAAAGTGTTTAATGAATTAATAATAAAGGAAGAGAAAAAGATTCTTTTCATTGAATGGAGAGAAGTTGAAGAGCCACATGAGAAGATGTGCTCTTTATTGGCTTTAATGAAAGAAAGCTAAAGGGACAAAAACTCTTCATATTCATGGAATGAGCATAAAAGAGTTTTCTTGTCATTTTGGATGAAGTTAAGTCATTTTTCTTCCTCTCTTCCTCCTCTTCCCCTCTTTGGCCGAAACCCACATTTGGGTTCTTGGTGCTTTTGTGAGCTACCTCAAGTTGCTAGCACAACTAAGGTAGCTTTTCTCCGATGTTGAGATATCGTGTTTGTGTGGATACGCATAGAGGCACGGGCACTTGAACGTGCAAAAGATCCGACGGCACTTGGACGAGCGGGATAAACGCAACGGCACGCTCCAAAGGTATATACTTTAGATAGATCTATTAGATAGATGAACTTCGTACGAGTTTTCTTTCTCATGGATCGCTAGAGGGATCTTGTTTCCGCTGCGTTTTTTTTGTTTATGTCACCGGGAGATCCCTACAATGTGTCCAAAGATATCAACTTAAAGTCATTAATAATAGTGATAAAAAAGTTTTCAAAGTTTATGAATTTGCAATTATCACATACACATAACTTATCGTAGGGATGTCGAACCATACATGGATACCCATTGTCTTCTTCCATTACATGTCAACTTTTCAAAAATCCAAATCTCCTAAGTTCATGAATAGGTTTTAACTTAGAGAGTTCCAATTGATCTCAACTTCTCTTAAGTCCAAATATATTCTTCTTTCTTATTTTTAAGAAATCAACATCACAACGGTATTGATGATGATGATGTTTAAGTTATGGTATTGGTTATTAAAAAACCAATACCACAATGCTAGTATGTTAAGTAGTAATGTTGATTTTTACAAAACAACACCGTTTCAGTGTAGATTTTTAAAAATTAGCAATACAGTGGCAATGTTGGTGTTTAAAAATCAATCATAGAAGAATAAAAAAATAGAAAAGATGAAAGAAAAGAAAGGAGAGATGTTTACATGCAAGAAAAGAGAGGAAAGATATTGTATGCAAAGGAGATAGAAAAGAGAAGAGTCCATTGTTGGTGGAAGGGATAAAATTAAAATTAGATATACCGTTTGAGAATTCGATAACTTTAGGTGCGTCCTTTGGGAAATTGTCGAAGTTTAAAACATGCTATCCTTATTTAACTTTTTCTATCTCTATACCAACAACCACTTTTATCCTACTAAATGAAGTCGATTATATGAATCTTCCTACGCTATCGCGTTTGATCCCCTACGATATCATTATCTATATTTAAATAAATTTTATTTTATTTTATCATATTTTATCGTTGTTAATCAAATTTTTTTGTTATCATTCTCCTTCTCATGTAATGTGTATATTTGTCATAATCCTATATTATCTAACTGCGATATTTATTGGTCATCTAAGTACATACTCGTATTATATTGTTACCATCTTAGATGTGTCTTTTAGAGTTTTTTTAAACGATGCAATTCTAACTTTTTCTCTAACATTCTCATTTTGTATGATGAACATCTTTGTATGTGCACACGTCTACTTTAACATCATCTTTTTTGTAATTCTCATTTTCTACTTATATACTCATTTCATAGTTCAACCTTCAATTTTATATAATATAAATTTTGTATAGATCAACCTTCAATTCCATATAACATAAACTTTTCCTATATATAATAGCTCAAAATTAGATTATCCACTCTGGCCGGAAAATTTGTTCTCTGTATTTTCTTGCGTATGTCAGAACAGATTAAAGAATCATAATCGCCCTATTTTATAAAGATAAAAAAAATGCCCTTGCAACGTAAGAATCTAACTTTGAGATGGTTCCCGGATTTTGTTCTCTTTCGAGAAGTAGAAATAAACATGAGAAATAGACGAGGGGAAAAAAAGTACCGTGTGGCGAAGCCGGAGTAGTTTATCGGATGAGTCGTTAGTTGGAAGGATGATCCTTTTCTCCACAAAATCGTCCTCATTTTTGACGTCGGAAGTCCCCTCGCTCACCTCGACCGCAGGACGAGGATCCGATTCCACTGCGGAGGAGGTAAAAGAGGATGCAGCGCCGAGTCTGCGGCAACTACCGGTCGGCAAAGATTTGAAGTGGTGAGGAGGCATCCGTAGTAGATTCGAGGGAAGGAACAAACTGGCGAGACAAGGAGAATGTAATCGGAGGCAAGAGTGGATGAGAGGCGAGGAGACTGCCGCCATGGCGCGGTCGAAGCTTACCCCTTCATCCACGGTCTTTCTTCGAGCCTCTCTTAATCCATCGCACTTGTGGTGTCAAATTTCCACCCTTTTCCTAAAATATTGAGATATTTTCATCATTTAAGTTATTTAAAAATATATTTAACAAAAGGGAAACTTTTATTTTTTGCACTTTTAACATTCGTTTCTTCAACGTCCCCCTAAACTTGTTGTTTTATCAACATGCCCCTAAAATTTTGAAGTAAAATGGAAACTTAAAAAGTCTTTACACATTGTGAAAAACTAATGAAAATCGGGATAAAATAAAAGTCTCCCTAACAAATATTAAATTAAATGCTAAATATTTTATTTAATTTTCATTCATTTTAACAAATATTTAATTCATTTCTCAACTTCATTAATGCACCCAAAACGTGTTGAAACTTTTCATTGTCATAACATACTATCTTTTTTTATAGCAATCATATAATTAATGACAATTAATTTACTTCATATAATAAAATAATTATTGACAAAAGGTGGCATCTCATACAAATATTAGATATACTTAATTGTTATAACGAAAAATAGCTTGCTAAATCTTATTACTCCACAATATACATAAGAGCTCTCATTAGTAGAGTTGATTCATGCTTCTTCAACACTTTTATCAAGTTGGATTAAGAAGAAGCTTGAATAGTAATATTAGAAATAATTTTTTATTTATCTATATTATTTTATTAAATGACTTACATTATTATGATTTACTTTTTATTAAATAATTTAATTTCTTAACTTTATTATGATTAACTAAACATAATTATAATTAATTAACTCATTTATATTGATAAATGAATAGATAATTCTCCTATTCTTGTAATATGAGAATGAATGGAATAGATTAAAGGACAATTGAATATATCCACGGAAGGAATGTGTACATAAAAGGATATAAAACATCCTTCCTCTATCCATTAAATATACTTTTTTCTTAAAAAAAGAACAAACAATTATTTTCCCAAGGAATCCAAACTGGACTTCCGTAATAGATGGGTACTTCCTATCTAAGGATCTTGAGATAAGTATCTTAGAACAATTATTTTCTAGAATTTCACGAATCTCGATGTACAGGAAAGAATAAGATAGACAACATAGCCCTAAGCACAAGGAAGGTCCAACATGAGGAGGAATCTTCAGAAGATGAAGAAGACACAACGTACATGGTAAGAAAATTATCTAAGTATTTCAAATCCAAAAGGCTTAATTAAGTGCAGGATAAGAAACGTTCCCCAAAGTAAAGGAAGATCCGTTGATACAATTGTGAGGAAAAAGGGCACATCAAGAAGAACTACCTGAGGCTAAAAGTGAGCAAATCCAATAAGGCCAAACACAAGAACCTGAAAGGCAAATGGGATGAATCATCATCAAATGAGTCCGATCTCATGGAACATGCCGGACTTGCACTAATGGGCACCCCCGAAGGAGAAGAAAGCATCAATGAAGCGGGAGCCACATTTGAAGATAGCAGCAACGAAGGAGGAGCTTTAGACTTTAAAAAGGGCATGGTAAGTGAGTTATGTTTTCTACTTCCTGTGAACTTAATTCAGGCATCAAGGCAATGATGAATCGATGAAGGGGGAGCCACATTTGAAGATAGCAGTGACGAAGGAGGAGCTTTAGACTTTAAAAAGGGCATGGTAAGTGAGTTATGTTTTCTACTTCCTGTGAACTTAATTCAGGTATCAAAGCATCGATCAAGGGTGAGCCACATTTGAAGATAGCAGCGACGAAGGAGGAGCTTTAGACTTTAAAAAGGGCATGGTAAGTGAGTTATGTTTTCTACTTCCTGTGAACTTAATTTAGGTATCAAGGCAATAATGAATTCGATATGCAAATTAGAAAATAAAAAGTTAGAACTGAAAAAATAACTAACTTCTTTATGGTCACTTGAAATGTATGACAAATTAAAACATGAAAATAAAAAGCTAAAGGAAGAAATTGAAATATTGAAAAATTATGCATGCTCAAAAGTTCCTAGTTCCAAATTTAGATATACTGGAGGACTAAATTGGTATTTACGTTTTTATAGGGGTCAAATTATAAAATTTTTAAAAACTTATATTCTATCTAAATTTTTGATTAATCATGTAAGAAAGTATTTATTTTGGGTTCCAAAATCTATATTAAATTGTTAGATTTTATTTATTCTTTCAATTAATTAATGTTTTTTTTGATAATTAATGCTTAATTGTAATCTTTTTGATTTTTTTTCAAAGACATAACTGTTATAGAAAATTTGGGTTTATTTTTTTGATAGAGTTTGTAGTGAGCTATCCCCAATTTTTTTTCAAAATTTTGAACAGTTAAATTGATTTATTATGATTTTTCATTCAAAATTATATGTTTTAATTCTAAAAATATTAAAAAAAAATAATTTCATCAAATCCGATTGTTGGAATCTATGGATTATCTTTCAACCGTTAAGAAAAATTTTCAAATTTTTTTGAAGTTGAAATCAAATTTTATTTTTTTTTAAATTATCAACTCTAAATTTAAAATTATTTTCATGATGTTATAATATTGATTTCACATTGATAATTTTTATAGAGATAAGACTGCTAATATTCTAACTTAGATAAAAAATATGAGTAATTTTTGAATAAAAATAAATTATTGTAAATTATTTTTTTGATAATTGGACTTTAAATTTTAAAAATAATTTTTGACCAAAATTTTAAAAATTGGATTTTCTGGAAACTAACTATCAGATTTGACATGTAGTCAAAAGTTTTCAAAAATTTTGGATGTTGAAATGATTTTCTATGGATTTTTTTAAGTCTTTATTATTAGTGTTAATTTTAGCCTTAACATGTTTAAATTTTGATGTGATCAAGGGAGAGAAATAGATTAAGTTAAGGGGAAGACTTAATTTTAATTTTTTTCTCACATTGTCACATATTTATTCTTGTAATTTTATCTATTCTTTTACCCTAGCATAACTCGACTTGATGCACATCAAATGTGGGAGATTATAAATACCCCAGGTATGTTTTGATATGGTTAACCGAGTCAAGTTATGACCTATTGTGTTTGATCCCTGTGACTAAGTGTGCAGGAGCCTATGAGCACAAGAAGTTGAGTGAAAGATGCATCGGTCGAGAAGGATAGCATGGGAAGGGAGCCGACAGGCTCAGTGCATACGAGGGACGTGGAGGTTTGCAGAAGAGTATGGTGGTGGAGCGAGAATGATAAGCGCTATAGGGATCTATAGGCATAAACATGTTAAAATTGCAGCGGAAATAATAGATTCTGTTGGATCGAAGTAAATTGATAGAGGGGGGTTGGGGGTGAATATCGATCTTAAAATTTTCGGATGATTAAGAGAATTACGCAGCGGAAAACACAAAAACAATCACTAACAATCTTTCTTTTTTACTTGATTTGGAGTCGCAGTCGGCTCCTACTCCAAGGGTCATGGTCCTTGACCGTTTACGATAGGCAATTCTATATTCGTAAAAATGTTTACAAGTTGGAGTACAAAATATAGAATTGAAAATGAAATTACAACACTTTACGAAAATAAACTTTTACCGACGACCGGAGTGGTTGGAAGTTCGGAGCAGCGGGTCGTCGTCGACGCTTGAATCGCGAGTGTGGAGCGTGTCGGAGCGTAGCGCTTGAACAAAAGTTTTGAGAGCGAGATGTTCGAGTTGTTCTGAAGCCTGGGGGTGAACCCTTATTTATACTGGTCGCTGGGGCGCCTGTGTTGAAGGGGGTGCCTGACACGTGGCCTCTTCTGCGTCCAATCTGCAGACTTGGTCAGCGCTTATCCCTTCAAATGTGGCGCCTGAGCTGACTGGGGCGCCTGTGTTAACACAGGCGCCTAGCTTGACTTGGTCCAAAGGCTTCCGTGGTAGTTTGCTTCGATGGCTTGGTTTGGCCTTGCACTAGGGCGCCTGTATCCACACAGGCACCTAGCCCAGTGAGGCGCCTCCTTCCAATGAGGGGCCTGAGCTGCAGAAACACCGTCCCTTCATTTTCTGCAACTAGGGTTAGTTCCAAACACAAGAAGCAAATATACATGATATATTAAGCATTATTTACAGCCTAAGCTGTCTTGGTTCTGACTTTAGGTTTCCCAAATGGAACCCTAGGTCGAACCGACGCCTAATGTTCCCTCCTACGGGGAACACACCCTCGCCTACTCCTCTCGAGAGAATTTATCTTTTTGCAAACCAGCTCCTCCGGTTGGACTTTTGCCCAGCTTCACTCACCAGGTCTTCGGTGCCTAGTCCTCGACCAGGTCTTAGTACCCAGCTTCACTCACCAGGTCTTCAATACCCAGTCCTCGACCAGGTCTTAGTGCCCAGCTTCACTCACCAGGTCTTATTGCCCAATCTTACGTCAGGACTTTGTTGCCCAGCCCGCGGCCAGAACTTAGTGCCCAATTCAACGAACTAGGACTTAGTGCCTAGTGTGCCTAGGACTTTCCTGCACACTTAATAAGCTTGTTAGATCACAACTAAATCTTAACTTCCGAACCCTTTGCCATCATCAAAATATAGGTTTGACTTTGGTGGTTCCGACACCAACAATCTCCCCTTTTTTGATTTATGGCAACATGGTTCAAAAAGTTAAGTTAAGAACATATTATAGCAATCTAACAACAATAATAATCTAACAATAGAAATTTATCTCCCCCTGAATTGCATATTCTCCCCTTGAAATTTTCAATGTCATGCGGGTTTTGTAAACTTTCTAAGTGCTACGTGTTTTTCAAAATTTAGCGAAAAAGATTTTAGGTTTTGACTAAAGGTTAAAAAAAACTTAAGAGCTTTTCAGCACTTAGACAATTTTGAAAATGTTTTGTAAGCCTAATTTTTGTTTCAACACCTTTAAAAAGTTTACTTAGGCAAAAAGGCAAAACAAAATTTGAAAACTGATTTCCCTTAAAAAGTTTCAATTTAGAGAGCTTGGGAGGAATTTTCCAACCTTAGAAAGAATTTGCTTAACACATCTTTGCCAAAAGATCTTTAACCATTATTTTTAAACAAAATTTGTTTACTAAGGAAAAAATTTACTTAGCACCATTTGCCAAAAAGTTTTTTAGAGAAAGGAAATTAGCTCAGGCAAATTTTGTTTATACTAAGAGAAATTTTCTTTAGAAAATGTTTTCCAAATCACATTTAGAAATTTTTGAAACCTTTTCGAAGTATTTTGAAAGAACTTAAAAATACTTAGAAAAATTTAGCAATATTTTTAAGTACTTAAAAAAGTCTATAAAAGAAATTTGAAGTACTGAGAAACATTTTTAAGGCACTCAAAAATACTTAGAAAAATTTGAAAACATTTTTAAGTAAAAAAATCTTTAGAATAAAATTTGGAGAACTTAAAAACTGAGCACTTAGAACTCTTTACTTTTTGAAAAGAGATGGAAATTTTGAGAAATTTGAAAAATTGAAAAAAAAGAGATGGAATTTTTGAGAAAATTGAAAAAAAGAAATTTCCCTCTTCCTTTTGCTTCTCTCCCCCTTTGCCATATATCCAAAAATTGATACCAATTATAGCAAGTAAATTAGAGCTAGTAAGAAATTGAAATTTTGTATTGAACCAACGCTAATGATTAAAAAAACTGGACCAAACCAAATTAAACCGATCTTGTTCGGGTCCTGTCTAACCCTGTTAGCTACTTACTAACTGTCATAAACAGTAGCTTTCGCTAGGGTTAGTCAAGTTAAGTAATCTGATCAAGTTAGAGTTTCTAAGCTTGACACTTAACCTGATTGCTGTTTAACTTGTATTTATTGCCCCAATTACTGCAGATGCACTGACTTAAAGCATCTTGAATCAAGGCATAGATCTAAGCATCTCAACCTAGTCTAGGTTATCAATCAAAATTACCCTAAGGTGCTTGTGAGATGCTGGCTTCTAAATCTATAGGTGCATGCAGTTCTAGAGTTAGGGCCTAAGCTAAGTCCATTTTCGCAAAAACCCTAGTTTTGAAGGGGTAGTTTTTTTATAATAAAAACTAAGTCGGAAAATCATTTAAATTTTAAAAACTTGATAAACGAAATGATAAATTTGCTAATTTTCAAAAAAATTAAGAAAAATATAAAAATTTTTAAGAAAACAATATAGATCAGTCCTATTCTACTAAGCACAACCCTAACTGCCTTCTTAGTGAGCTAAACTCAGACTCAGGTAAGGGTTTGGTAAAGACATCAGCTAAGTTGGATTTTGAGTCCATATGTTTAAGTACTATTTCACCCCTGGCTACATGATCCCTTACAAAATGATGTTTAACTTCTATATATTTTGTTCGGGAATGTTGAATTGGGTTTTTAGTCAAGTTGATTGAACTAATGTTATCAATATAGACTTGGGTTTTGGTGTAGTCAAGCTGGAAGTCCTTAAGAGTGTGCATCATCCACAAAAGTTGTGCTACACATTCTCCTAGGGCAACATATTCTGCTTCTGTTGTGGACAAGGCTACGCAGTGTTGCTTTCTACTACACCAGCTGACTAGGCTATGTCCTAATAGTTGGCAACTTCCACTTGTACTTTTTTTAAAATCTAATTTGCTCCCAGCATAGTCAGAGTCAGAATATCCTAATATTTCAAAAGTGAAAGTCCTAGATACCAAATCCCTACATTTAGGGTACCCTTAATGTACCTAAGTACTCGTTTTAGGGTTGCTAAATGGGATTCCTTAGCACAAGTTTGGTACCTAGCACACATTCCTACAGAAAATAAGATATCAGGTCTACTAGCTATCAAGTAAAGTAGGCTACCAATCTTGCTTCGGTATAGCTTAAGATCTATAGGCTTTCCTTCAGGGTCATTGTCTATTTTGACATTTATAACCATAGGAGTGCTTAAGCTTTTGAAATTATCCATTTTGAATTTCTTTATTAACTCTTTAGCATACTTGGATTGGTGAACATAATTACCATCTCTAGTCTATTTAATTTGTAATCCTAAGAAAAAGTTGAGCTCACCTACCAAGCTAATTTCGAATTCACTTTCCATTACTTTTACAAATTCTTTTAGAAAGTTAGAGTTGATGGATTCAAAAATTATATGATCAACATAAATTTAGGCAATTAAAATATAGTTTTCTAAGGTTTTAACAAAAAGGGTGGAGTCAATTTAACATTGGTTAAATTCCTTAGAAATTAGATAAGTTGATAAACATTCATACCGTGCCCTAGGTGCTTGTTTCAACCCATAAAGTGTTTTTCTAAGTTTAAAAACATACTCAGGTTTTTCTAGGTCCTCAAATCCTGGGGGTTGTCCTACATAAACTTCTTCTTAGATAAACCCATTTAAAAAGGCAGACTTAACATCCATTTGGTATAGCTTGAACCCTCTATGGGCTGCAAAGGCTAACAACATTCTAATTGACTCAAGTCTGGCTACTGGGGCATAGGTTTCATCATAGTCTAACCCTTCGACCTGACTAAACCCTTTAGCTACTAAGTGGGCTTTATTTCTATCTATTTCCCCTTGATCATTTAATTTGTTTCTGAACACCCACTTAGTATCTATAACAGATTTACCCTCAGGTTTAGGTATTAGTTCCCAGACTTGGTTTTTTTCAAATTGGGCTAACTCCTCTTACATAGCTATAATCCAATCAGGGTCAGGTAGGGCTTCTTCTATAGTCTTTGGTTTAATTTTTGAAATTAGTTTGATATGAGTGTGACCTAATCTCATATGCCAGAGGTTGGATTCTTATAATTGAGTCAAGAAGCATTTTGGTGCTAAAGGCAAATTAATAGTATAAACGTTGTTTTTCCTATTACCCTTAAGCATAACTTTTGAGTCTTGGAGGTTTCTAATCAGGCAGTCAGAGTTGGTGAATGTAACTACGTAGCCAGTATCACATAGTTAACTTATACTAAGTAAATTGAACATAAAATTTTCAACCAAGAGTACTTTCTTAATCACAAAATCAGACTTGAGTTCAATGTTACCTGACCCAATGACTTTGAGTGTAGCATTGTTACCAAATGCTACTGAGCCTAGGTTCTTAAACTTGATTTTGGTGAATTTCAATTTGTCCCCAGTCATGTGTCTGGAGCATCCACTATCCAACATCCATTGGTCGAAATCTTTATGTTCCTACACATAAAGTATTTATTGATTTGGATCCAATTAGAGTTAGGGATAGCTTAAATTGACTTTCACAACCTAGTCTATCTCACCCAGTCTAGTGTTATCAATCACGTTAACCTTATGGGTTTTGTGAGACAGATTTTCAAAAATAAAGATTTTAATTTTGAAAAGCATGGTTACTTTTGAAGACTTTGAATTTATTTTGAAAATTTTATAAAGTTTAAGTTTATTGATTTTGAAAAATGTGTTGAATCTAAGATTAATTGAAATTTGAGTTAGATTCAAATTTAACAAATAGTATTTTGAATTTGGTTTTCAGTAATCAGGTTCCAGGTCTTGGCGAGGCACTAGGCCTTCTTTGGCCGTAGCCTTATTGGAGCAACAACCCTTTCCTTGACAAAGCCTTTTACTAAAAATTCATCTTCAAATTACTTCTTGAAAAATTTTGGTCTAACTAGTTTGGGTCTTAGATCAGTAGCTTCGGCTAGTTCCACCAGACTAAACAGACCAAGTAGGATATACTTGACCTTATTAGAAGGACTTCCCTAATGTACTATCATCTCACCTCCACCCAATACTATGTTGTTCAAATTTCAATTAAATCTTTTGTACTTAATCTAACAAGTCCTAAATCTAAGCATGAAAAAAAAAATTAAATAGGATAAACAATCAGGCAAGCAATTAAGTAATAGATCATCTACTTATAAAAATGGTTTTTGTATTGGCTCCCCCTGGACTAAAGCCTCGATAAGGGTTAGGCAAGATGTGAATCTTGTCCTTGGGGATTCAATACTGGTTTGGTCCAGCTGGTTTATCTAAACACAGCTTGGGGACCCATGCTTGGACTTGGGTTCTAGATTGGTTCAATACAGAGTAATATGATCGTTGTCTCGACTTTGTTCGATAGCCTAATCCGGATCGGTTAAGAATGAACTTCTGCTTTCCAAGGATCATGTCAAGACCCTTGGAACCTGAAGTGAACCGTTCTAAGGCTACTCTGAGCTCCTTAACTTGAGTTTTCAAGGAAAAATTCACTTCCTCAAGCTTTTGGACTTGAGTTGAGTTTCCTTCTTGAATTTGCTCGGTCAAGGATCTCGAGTCGGCTTCCTCTTTCAGGCGTTTTACTTCCTATCGGAGGGACTCAACCCGGATTTTGGATTTTGCTAAGTTACGAAACAAATAAGAGATTAATTTAGACAGTTCATATTCTGAGTAACCTCTTATAGTGATTTGCCCGTTCTCCGAGATTGTGAGTCTTCCGTCGTCTGGTTCCGATTCAGATTCGGAGTTGATGACTTCCGAGGCAGTTAGGGAGAGGAGATTCGTGTGCGGGACTTCTTCTTCTTCTTCGGAAGAGGATTAGTCCCAGGTGGCTTGGAGAGCCTTCTTTCTTCGCGCCTTTTTCGTTTCCTTCAGATTGGGGCACTCTGACTTGAAGTGTCCCTTTTTATTACATTCGTAGCAGGTAACGTTGGTCTTGCTCTTCGAGCTTGTTGAAGGTTCTGCTGGATCATCCTTTCTTCAGCTTGATTTCTTCATGCTCGTTTGGTATTTTTATTCTTTGTAGTAATCCGGAGCTAGCCGAACCAATTTGGGTCGATCCCCTTCACTATCTTCTGATTCCGAGTCTGAGTCAGACTCGGGTGCTGGTTGAGGCTTCTTTTTGGGAGCTTTTCCTTGAGATTTTCCTGCAACAAAAGCTATACCTTTCTCGATCATGGTAGTGTTAGTCTGTTCGAGCAGTTCTAATTCAGAAAAAAGCTCGTCTAACTTAATTTCAGATAAATTCCTTGAAACTTTGTAGGCATCCACCATAGACGCCCATAGTGAGTTTCTAGGAAATGAATTTAACGTATACCTTATCAAGTCACGGTTTTCAACTTTGTGACCTATCGTGTGTAGTCCGTTCATTAGCTTCTGGATTCTGGCGTGGAGTTGGGCTACAGTCTCGCCGTCGTGCATTTTGATTGTATAGAGTCTGTTAAGCAACATATCTCTATTGCTGATCCTTGTGTCGGAAGTGCCTTCGTGCAGCTCGATCAGCTTGTTCCAAAGCTCCTTCGCGCTGTTGAAGGCTCCTACCCGGTTCAGCTCTTCTTTTGTTAAGCCACATTGCAGAGTTTGGGTTGCCTTTGTGTCGGCCTCGATCTTTTTCTTTAGTGGGCCGTCCCACTCGGTATAATGTTGCACAACTCCTTGTGCATTTTTAGGAATTTCTAGCCCAGACTGGATAATTATCCACATATCCACCTGAGTTTTCAGGTGGACTTTCATCCTGCTTTTCCAGTAGGAGAAATCTTCGCCACTGAAAAGCGGAGGTCTGGCGGTGCTGTATCTCTCTTGCATGACCATTAGTTTTAACTGAAAAAGAAGAAAAGAAAACTTGTTCCAAGACTGAGTCTTGGATTAGTAGTGCGAGAAGAAATAATAATAAAAAAAATCGAGTGGTGTTACACCAACCTCGATTAGCGAGAAAATTCGAACGAAAAAAATAATTTTAAAAATTTGAAAATTTGAAAAAAAAATCTCAAACTGGTGGTTGCACCAAGTTTGAGCCACCCGCTCTGATACCACTTGTTGGATCAGAGTAAATCGATAGACGGGGGGGGGGGGTGAATATCGATCTTAAAATTTTCGGATGATTAAGAGAAATTACGCAGCGGAAAACACAAAAACAATCGCTAACAATCTTTCTTTTTACTTGGTTCGGAGTCGCAGTCGGCTCCTACTCCAAGGCCCACGGTCCTTGACCATTTACGATGGGCAATTCTATATTCGTAAAAATGTTTACAAGTTGGAGTATAAAATATCGAATTGAAAATGAAATTACAACACTTTATGAAAATAAACTTTTACCGACGACTGGAGTGGTTGGAAGTTCGGAGCAGCGGGTCATCGTCGGCACCTGAATCGCGAGTGCGGAGCGTAGCGCTTGAACTAAAGTGTTGAGAGCGAGATGATCGAGTTGTTCTGAAGCCTTGGGGGTGAACCCCTATTTATATTGGTCGCTGGGGCACCTCCTCATAATTCATTACATACCCAGTGATCACCTTTATAGTCCATCCAATTACGGGTGACGTTTGACAATACCAAAGTACATAACTCCTTTTATAGGGAACCGTAGTGACTTCAGGTCTAAAGATTATTCATACTCATAGTCACATGAGAAAGTTTATGACAATCATATGACAAGCTATGAAACTTTCTCATGGTTGGTCAATTCAGTACACATTCTCTAATATATACCCATGTGTCAACTTGATATCACATATTCATAACTTGTGAGTTCAAGTCATCAATTAACCTTCTGCTAGTCTCCATGCATTAACATTGTCCCTGAAGTTTAATGATTGAATAAGAATGGTTTAGTATAGTGTTCTCTACATCATCTCACTATCGATTCAACAAATCGATATGATTTAGACAAGAACCTACTGTTGGTGCAGGAAGCACCATATCGAACCTGGTTTTGATATTGGCAAAGGATTCAAAGTTAAGTTTATTTGTGATCTAATGTTGTTCACTGAGTGTGCAAAAAAAGCCCTAGCGAAGGACTGCTAGGCACCTGGCGAAGGACTGTCAGTATCCAAGCCCTAGCGAAGGACTGCTAGGCACCTGGCGAAGGACTGCCAGTATCCAAGCCCTAGCGAAGGACTGCTAGGCACCTGGCGAAGGACTGCTAGTATCCAAGCCCTAGCGAAGGACTGCTAGGCACCTGGCGAAGGACTGCCAGTATCCAAGCCCTAGCGAAGGACTGCTAGGCACCTGGCAAAGGACTGCCAGTATCCAAGCCCTAGCGAAGGACTGCTAGGCACCTGGCGAAGGACTGCCAGTATCCAAGCCCTAGCGAAGGACTGCTAGGCACCTGGTGAAGGACTGCCAGCAACCAAGCCCTAGCGAAGGACTGCTAGGCAACTGGCGAAGGACTGCCAGCATCCAAGACCTAGCGAAGGACTGCTAAGCGCTAGGCGAAGGACAGCTTGGGACTGAAGCCCTAACGAAGGAATGCTAGGCACCGGGCGAAGGATAGCTCGGCATCCAAGACCTGGCAAAGGACCGTCAGGCAAAAGTCCAACCAAAGGAGCGGTTGACATCAGGTAAACTCTCCCGAGAGGAGTAGGTGAGGACGAGTTCCCCGTCGAGGGAACAGTAGGCGTCGGTTCGAACTAGGGCTCCATTTTGGAGACCAAAGTCAGAACCAAGACAGCTAAGGCTGTATAAACTAATAATTAATTGTTTTATTGTGTTTTGGACTAACCCTGGATGCAGGACTGAAGGAACGTGTGTCTGCAACTCAGAGAGCCTCAAAGGAGTGAGGCAGCGCTGAGCAGGGCGCCCTGAGTGTCCAGGGCGCCCCCAAGGTGAACCAGAACCAAGTGAAGCAAAAAGGGCTTCGGCTGCTTACTGGGCCGGGCGCCCACAGCAGCCAGGGCGCCCTTAGCAGCCAGGGCGCCCTCAGTAGCCAGGGCGCCCCGCGCCCAAGTCTGCGAAGCTTCATCTTTATCCACAGCCGAGATTTCTGCGCGGAAGAAGTCAGCCAAGGCGCCCTCTGCGACCAGGGCGCCCCCAGAGTCAAACTTATCCCTATTCGGATGGGATAACGTTTGACCGAGCTAAAAGCGGATCGCTTGACACGTGGCAGGGCGCCCCCGACGTCCAGGGCGCCCCGAGGTGCTATAAATAGCACCCAACGCCCAAGCCTTCAACAACAACTTCAAAACAACACTTCTACGCTCTTATGCTCTCGCGCTTCGCCCCGGAATCCTTCCAACTCGAGCCGACGACGTCCTGCTACTCCGGAAAAAGTCGATCTTCCTCGGACGTCGGTAAAAAGAGCTATTTAAGTTTACTGTACTAAATTCTGTAATAATTTTCTGTAAACTATTTGCGCCTGATATAGAATTGCCCAAAGTAAACGGTCAACGACCGTGGGCCTTGGAGTAGGAGTCGACACAGGCTCCGAACCAAGTAAAATCGACTGTGTCTCTGTGTTTCTAATTTCCGCTGCGTACTTGCTCTAAGCTTTCCTAAAGAAAAACGATTTCCGATATTCACCCCCCCTCTATCGGTTCTCTCGATCCAACACCTACTACCCAAGGACATTATTATACTTAGTTATTTGACTCAAATATAAAGTAAGTATAATAACTAAACTTTGCATTTATTAATAATAGAATATGATACACAAGTCCCTAGTCAATCATCACATAATTAGCTCTGGACTCCTACTAACAATCTCCTACTAGCACTAGTGTCAATCATTGTAATATTTAATACCTAGTGACCTAGTGTGACCATCATGCTTCCTTTGTGCCAAAGCCTTGGTCAGAAGATCCGCGATGTTAGAATCGGTGGCTATTCTGCATATCCTTACATCTCCTCTATCATTGATCTCTCGAATGAGATGAAAGCGCCGTAGTATGTGTTGTTGGATTTAGAAAATACGATAGAGGGGGGGGTGTATCGTAAAAGCGTTTCAGATTAGAAAAGAGAATGCGCAGCGGAAATTTAAATCAATCACACGGAACACAAGTGTTTTTACTTGGTTCAGAGTCGCGGTCGGCTCCTACTCCAAGGCCCACGGTCCTTGACCGTTTACTGCGGGCAATTCTATAATGTCGCAAAGATTTACAAAGATTCGTACAATAGTAGTGCAGTAAAAAGAACAAGTGTATTCTTCGTTATCGACGCCCGGTGTGGATCGTAATTTGGAGCAGAGGGTCGTCGTCGGCGCTAGAATCTCGAGATCGGAGGTTTCTGGAGCAGAGCGATTGCACGAAGAGCGTAGAGGCGTTGGAAAATTGATGTGTTGAAGCCTTGGGGTCGAGCCCCTTTTATAGCACTCCTGGGGGCGCCTGACACGTGCCTTCGGATCCAAGAAATCACATCCAAAGCTCGGTCAGTCCTTATCCCTCCAGAATCAGCCTCGGAGCTAACGGGGGCGCCCGGGACACTGGGGGCACCCTCCTTGACTTGGTCTGTTGGCTTCTGGTTACTTTGCTTCGATTGCTTTGACCTTGGGCGCCCGGGGCCTCCGGGGCGCCCGGGACACTGGGGGCGCCCTGCCCCGCTGTCTGCCCCTCTCCTTTGGGACGTTCTGAGCTGCAGAAACACATTCCTTCGGTCTTACATTCAAGTTTAGTTCCAAAACAGCAAAGCAAGAGTATTAGACAATTTTTTACAGCCATAGCTTTCTTGGTTCTAACTTCGGGTCTCCCAAATGGAACCCTAGGTCGAACCGACGCCTACTGTTCCCTCGACGGGGAATGCATCCTCACCTACTCCTCTCAGGAGAGTTTACCTTTGGCCAACCGGCTCCTCCGGTTGGACTTTTGCCCAGCAGTCCTTCGCCAGGTGCCTAGCAGCCCTTCGCCAGGTCTTCGGTACCTAGCAGTCCTTCTCCAGGTGCCTAGCAGTCCTTCGCCAGGTCTTAGATTCCTAGCAGCCCTTCGCCAGGTGCCTAGCAGTCCTTCGCCAGGTCTTAGACTCCTAGCAGCCCTTCGCCAGGTGCCCAGTAGCCCTTCGCCAGGTCTTCAGGTTTCAATGCCTAGCAGTCCTTCGCTAGGTGCCTAGTAGCCCTTCGCCAGGACTTCTTTCTGCACACTTAGTGAGCACATTAGATCACAATAACATCTTAACTTTTGAACCCTTTGCCAATATCAAAACCCAGGTTCGACTTAGGTGCTGCCTGCACCAACAATCTCCCCCTTTTTGATTTATGGCAACCCGGTTCAAAAAGTTAAGTTAAAACAAAAATAGGTAAAATTCCAATTTTATTTCCTCCCCCTGGATGGAATCTCCCCCTATGTTTTTCAAAGGTTTGCGGGGTTTGAAAAAGTTTCTTAGTCTAAAAGGGAAATTATTTTTCAACACTTAGAATCTTTTCCAAAGAAAATGTAAGTTTAGAGAATATTTTCCAAAAAAGATTTTTGGGTTGGAAAACAATGTAAGTTAGAAATTATTTTCCGAAAACAATTTTTGAGTTGGAAAATTTGCACTTAGAGAATTTACACTTAGAAAATTTTCAAGTCAATACTTAGTTTTCGCACTTTTGGAAATTTTTCTAAACTTCTTCTGAAGTTTCTATTACAAA
Source organism: Boesenbergia rotunda (assembly GCA_024364735.1). Taxonomy (NCBI): domain Eukaryota; kingdom Viridiplantae; phylum Streptophyta; class Magnoliopsida; order Zingiberales; family Zingiberaceae; genus Boesenbergia; species Boesenbergia rotunda. Next base: position 213,472 of record JAGFNQ010004192.1, on the reverse strand, counting down.
AAGAACTTTTAGCATGTTTTTGAGTTGTGAAAAACCTTTTTCCAACCTAGAACGTTTTTAAGGAAAAATTAATACTTAAAAGGTTTTCTATTAGAGAAATTTCAGATAAGTACTTAGAGATAATTTTGAGAATAACTTAAGTCAAGTACTTAGAAATAATTTTGAAAATAGCTTAAATCAAGTACTTAGAAATAATTTTGAAAATAACTTAAGTCAAGTACTTAGAAATAATTTTGAAAACAATTTACTTTTTGAAAAAGGAGAAAATAATGTTTTGAAATTTTTTGAAATTTTTGAAGATTGAAAAAAAATTTAAACCTTCTCTCCTTTCCAATCTCTCCCCCTTTGCCATATATCAAAAAAGATAATATAGTAAAACAATATAGCAAAAGAAGTAAGGTGCTGTACTGAACCAATTCAAGATATAAACTGGACCAAATCAATTCTAATTTTCTCTTTCGGGTCCTGTCTAACCCAATTAGCTACTTACTGCAGATGCACAGACTTAAGTTAAGTGTTCTATTCAACAGTAGCTTTCGCTAGAGTTAGTCAAGTTAAGTGTTATGTTCAAGTTAAATTTTCTAAGCTTGACACTTAACTTGATTACTGTTTATTGGTATTTAGTGCCCCAATTACTGCAGATGCACAGACTTAAGCATCTTGAATCAAGGCAAAGACCTAAGCATCTCAACCCATTCTAGGTTATCAATCAAAAGTACCCTAAGGTGCTTGTGAGATGCTGGCTTCTAAATCTATAGGTGCATGCAGTTCTAGGGTTAGGGCCTAAGCTAAGTCCATTTGCGAAAAAGCCCTAGTTTTGAAAGGGGGTACTTTTTTTTTCATAAGAAAAACTAAGTCGAAAAATTATTTTTAAAAATGCAACAAAAATGATTTTTCAAATTAAGTAGAAACTGATGAATAATAAAATAGTTAAAAAAACAGAAGTAGAGCAAACCTATTCAACCAAGCATAATCACTGATAAAAATCAGATAATCAAGAAAAGCAACTAGTCAAGTCGATAAGTCAACTAGTCAAAGTGAGGACCAGCATAGTCACACCATAGTCAAATACAAGTCAACCCTACTAAGTAGGGGTAGTCAACCAGTCAATAGTACAATATCAATCTAAACTAGGAGGAAGGATCGGGATGATCAGATGATCTGGGCTACCATGATTGAAATAGCGACATCATTTCATTATACCGTGCGTCGCTAGTCTCTCGATCGGCTCTGTGGGCATCCATATACTCTGCGTGATTAGCTTCTACTTCCTCCCTAAGACTGTGTACCTTTGTCCGAAGTAGAGCTAGCATCTCGTTAGTTGTCGAAGGTGGAGGCTCGTCCATCTGCTCTCGAATCTCGGCCGCCAGATCTGCGACATCGACCTCTATCTCCTCATCAGAGTTGATCTGGGGTCTGGCTCGCTGACGTCTCCACGACAAAACCCCGGTACCCGAGACCTCTATGCTCGCTAGGGAAAAGTTTCTAAAATCTATTTCATCAAATTCGGTCATTGCGGTCATCTCTCCATCGGTGATATTACGACCGTGATGATGAAGAATGGAGGTGATGATGTGGCAATAAGGGGTGCATACCCGCCCCTGAGTAGTAACACTGGACTCATATAGAATCGTGTGGAACATGTGGAGTCCAATGTCGATATCTAGGTGATGGATCAATGCGTATAGTTGGAAGGTGTGAAATGGTCACATGGTGGCGACGTCCCTAGTGGACAAAGGTAGAATGCAACGGACTAGGACTCTATAAAGAGCGTAGTCCTGAACCTGAAGATCTACAGACTGAAATCGCCTAGCCAAAGGGTTTCGAGCATCTCTATAAAAATAGGAGTATAGGGTGTCTAGGTCAATGTGAGAGTATGGAGCATCAAAGGGAGGATCTCTAGGAGGATAGCAGCAAAAAGTGGACTGAGAAAGTCGTAGTCCAAGAAATCTGTTGAGCAACGAGGGGGTTATTGTCAAGGGCATCCCTTGAACTGTGGTGACAAACATAAGGTCATTTTGTCTGACTATATTGTTGTAGAATTCTGCACATAGGGTTGTGTTAATGGGATGAGTGCAGAAGACAAGGTTATCAAGTTGATAGAAGTTTATGACATTCATGGCTAACGGACAGGATTGAGTAAAGAACTGTCTATTTAGGAAACCTGTTTTAATGGGTTTATACGTTGTCCTAGCAAACTTATTGCAAAGTTCCAAGGTTGGGAACCTAGGGTCAGGGTTAGGTTCGGTCCCGGGGTTTGATTGATTTGCACGACGTTTTCTAAAATAATAATAAACATGCGTTTAAGAGAAAAGATGGTAAGGAAATTAATTCTAAGTGCAAAAAAAAAGAAAAATGATACCGAGTCACCATCCGGGGAGGCATGGTTGAGGTGGAGTGGTCGAGGGAATGAGAGGGGCGTTTGGTCGCTTTGGAAGGAGAAGAGTTAGAGAGGAGAAGTGTTTTGGGTGTGGCACATGAAGGGGGTTTCGGGTGGTTTATATAGAAGTGTTAGGTCGGGCGCCCGGGAGGTCCCGGGCGCCCGGGTCAGAGGGTAACTTCTTTTAGCAGTTTTTCTGCCGTGACCTAGTTCTAGATGGGGGCACCCGTGATGGCCTGGGCGCCCGGGGTCAGATCAAAACTGCCACATGCAGCTTTTGATGTTTTGACCATGTCCTTGGGGGCGCCCGTGAGGACCCGGGCGCCCGGCTTAGACAACTTTTTGTCTTGATCGAAGAGAAAGAGAGGGGGGGGGCGTTCGAGGGGTCACGGGCGCCTGGGCTGTGTAGGGTTGACAATTTTTGATGTATTATTGACCAGTTTGACCATTTGACTATGGTTTGACTATTTTGACCATGGGTTGACTATTTTGACCATGGTTTTGAGCAGTATTAACTGGATTAATCAAGCAATAATCAGGTCAACTCAGTTCTAAATTACAGGTTTTAATTTCATACTAAACAAAAGTACATGGATCAGATAAATTTTAGTTAAGTTAAATCTAACCATCTCACCCGTTCTAGAGTTGTCAATCACATTTGCCTTATGGGTTTTTGTGAGACAGGTTTTAAGTAAGAATTTATTTTGAAAAATCATGATTAATTTTGAAAAAGTTAAATTAATTTTGAAAAAAATTGGTTTTGAATTTATTTTGAAAAAGAGTGTTTGAATCTATGATTAATTGAAAATTTGTGTTAGATTCGAATTTGACAAGAGTAAATTGAATTTGAATTTCAAAAATTGGCTTCTAGGTCTTGGCGAGCACTAGGCCTTCTTTGGCCGTAGCCTTATTGGATCATCAGCCCTTTCCTTGACAAAGCCTTTTAATGAAATTTCATTTTCAAAATTACTTTTTGAAAAATTCTGGTCTAACTAGTTTGAGTCTTGGATCGGTAGCTTCGGCTAGTTCCACCAGTCTAAAGAGACCAAGTAGTGTATACTTGACCTTATTAGAAGAGGTTTCCCTAACGTACTATCATCTCACCGCCACCCTGTAACGATCCGGAAAATTCTCTTAATATTTTCTTAAAATATTGAGCATGTCTAAATAATTTTCCGAGGGACCTAGAAATATTTATATAAAATTTGGCCTAGAAATTCATATTTTCTCAATTAAATTGAGAAAACTAAGTACTAATGGGCCTTATATGGGCTTTTTAGTACCATGATTATTGGTGAATTTTAGGTGAAAATTTATAGAAATATGAAGGGATTTTAATAAGAAATATTAACATAATTATGGGGGAATTTTTTTAGGGATTTTCGAAAATTACTAGGAAAATAAAATAAAATAAGTAGAAAAAAATTGTGCATTTACCAAGGATTGAACCTTGGACCTCTTGTACAACCATGCATGCTTTAACCAACTCATCTAGCAAGGGAATGTTATAAGGGAATGAAATGGAGATTGGTTAAGGCTTAGAAGAAGATGAAGGGTCATGGAGAGACTCTTCATTTACCTCCTTAATGGGTGATAAATAGGGGGGTTTGGGAGTTTCTTTCTTTCTTCCTTCAATTGCATTTCCTCTCCTCCTCCTTCCTCATTCTAGCCGAACACCTCAAAGGGAGTTCTCCCTTGGAAAAGTTCCACCAAGGCTTCATCTCCAAGATCTAAGGTTTTCACAAGAGTACAAGGGCTAAGGGTAGTCAAGAGGCAACAAGATTTCCATCCTTCTCTCAAATCTAAGGTTTATAATCAAGATCAACCAATGTAAGACTCCCTCACCTGTGGTATAATGGTTTTTTTTGAAGATTTACATGATATGAAAGTCTTGTATGTGATGTTTATGTTGGAAAACCAAAGGAAACCCATGAACGTAACCTTATAGGTTTCGGCCACCATGGGTTCTTGGTCTATAATGATGATAAAAATCTTCATAATGTTGTCTAATGTGTTCTCATGATGTTTAGAGATTAAATATAATTTTTGAGAATTTTTGGGGTACCCTAGGATCCCCTAGGGTTTCGGCCATCCCATGAATCCATGGGTAGAGTTGAACTTAAACCCTCAAGCATGTGGTTTGTGTGTTATCATGATATAAGGGAGATTGAGGGGGGCTTATGTGAACTTTTACAAGGCATTGTGACCCCCACAAGTTTCGGCCAAGTTGGACCTAGGGCAATAAGTTAGGGATTTCCCTCAAGCAAGGGTCCCAATGGCTTCATGGTAGAGTATGTTTGGTGTTAATGTTTGATTGGGGATTTTATGGAATTTTTCCATGAACCCATGGCCTTGTAGGGTTTCGGCCAGCACATGGAAAGAGGGCTAAAGGTTAGGGATAACCCTAATTATGAGCCCTAATGGCCTCCCATGATCTTATAAGTAAAGTATGGTTGGTCCCTTACCTTATGCTATGTTACATGATTAATGGAATGATGGAATCTAGCCCTATAGGTTTCGGCCAAGCAAAGGAATTTAGGGTTTGGAAGGAGTTAGGGTTCAAAGAATGATGGTTTATGCTTACCATGAAGTATATATATGTATAGGTTCAAGCATGTGGTAGAAATCATGTTACCAATAACCCTAAGTTTAAGCACCATGTTTTATGTTTTATGTCTTATGTTTATGATTGGATGCCATGATAAGTATGTTATGTTTATGTTCATGATAAGAATGATGCCATGATAAGTATGTTAGGTTTATGTTCATGATAAGAATGATGCCATGATAAGTATGTTATGTTTATGTTCATGATAAGAATGATGCCATGATAGGTATGTTATGTTTATATTCATGATAAGAATGATGTCATGATAAGTATGTTATGTTTATGTTCATGATAAGAATGATGCCATGATAGGTATGTTATATTTATGTTCATGATAAGAATGATGCCATGATAAGTATGTTATGTTTATGTTCATGATAAGAATGATGCCATGATAATTATGTTAGGTTTATGTTCATGATAAGAATGATGCCATGATAAGTATGTTATGTTTATGTTCATGATAAGGATGATGCATGCTATGTTATGAATGAAAGATGATGCTTATGTCTTTAAGGCATAAATATGCTAAACGGCACGGTCGATGGTCGACGGTACGACGGTCGTGAGGACCGGTAAATGGGCTGGTAGACGGGCCGAGCCGTAACAAGTTATGTTATGTTAAAAATGCCATGAATGTCTTATGAATGATGAAGCATGTAAAGTATTTTACTTTATGAATGAGCTTGTACCGGACCGAAGTATGGGTCCAAGGGATGGGCACCTTAAGAACGCCCCGGTTCTGGACTACCGACTATGCTGTCCACAGTTCTAGCACTACCGTAGCTGTGCAACAGGGATGGGCACCTTAAGAACGCCTCGGTTCGGGGACTACCGACTATGCTGTCCTTACCCTAGTAGGTCGAGGCTAGCTACCTCGTACTTACTTAGGGATGCACGCTTATGATGTATGTATGTGGTACAAGCCAGGGCCCAATGATATGATGAATATGTTTAAGCATTTAAAAGTATGTTTTAGAAAAAAAGTTAAGCATCCTTATGTATATGCATTCCCCTCATGCATTCATTCATGTTATGCATTATGCTATGGTAACAAGACTTGATGCTTACTCTTTATGTTAAGAAAGATGCATGAGAAGAATTGATCTATGCCATGATTATGTTAAAAGGATGCTCATATGCTATGATAAGAAGTATGCCTATGTATCATGCCATGCTAGGAACGTTTATGATGTTTATGTTTATACCATGTAGCATGCCATGTTTAGAATGTTTACTATGTTTACGTTTATGCCATGTCTCATGCCATGATAGGAATGTTCACTTATGTTTATGATCATGTCATGTTCAATATATGATAAATAATTCAAGTTGTTATGTCCTAAGTAGAGCACTAAGTATGTTGATGTTTTATGTGCTCATTATGAGATGATGAATGGTTTTTGTGAGTAGGAAAGAGTCTTACTAAGCCTATGTGCTTATAGTCTTATTTCCTTATACCGCAGATCATTCAAGGGGACAATGATGAAGCAGCAGGAAGGCAAGAAATCATGTGTGTGGTAGTGACTTGGCCCAGGAAACCCTATGTTTATCGTTTATGCTAGAACTTGACTTTGGTCTCTTATATGCTTGAATGCTTGAATAATGACTTATGGAACTCTATGATATGATGTTAAGTATGACATGATATGACATGATATGATGTTTAAGTATGAAGTCAATATGCCAAGGTTCCTATGTCATTATGTTAAGGATGTTAGTAGGGCATGTACAAGTTAAAGTTATTCCGCTGCCTTATGATGTCTACATGCCTTAAGTATGTTAACGTAACGCCGCTTTATGAAAAAAAAAGCGGGCGTTACACACCCAATACTATGTTATTCAAATTTCAGTTAATTGGTTTAGTCCTTAGTCTAACCAGTCCTAAGTCTAAGCATGACAAATTGGAGAAAGTAAATAGACAAACAATCATGCAATTTAAAACAAGAAAAGAAATTCATTTAACTATAAAAATTGTTTTTAAGTTGGCTCCCCCTGGACTAAAGCCACGATAATGGTTCGGCAAGATGTGAATCTTATCCTTGGGGATCCAATACTGATTTGATTCAGTTTGGTTGTTCAGGCAAAGTTTGGGTACCCATGCCTGAATTTTAGGTCTAGACTGATTCAGTACAGCATAGTAAGATCTTTGTCTCGCCTTGGTTCGATAGCCTAACCCGGATCGATTTAGAACGGACTTCTATTTTCCAAGGATCATATCAAGACCCTTGGAACCAGAAGTGAATCGTTCCAAAGCTGCTCTAAGGTCCTTGACTTGAGTTTTCAAGGAGGAGTTCTCTTTCTCAAGTTTTTCAACTTGAGTAGAGGTTCCTTCTTGAACCTTCTCAGTTGAGGCTCTAGAGTCAGCTTCCTCTTTCAGAAGTTTTACTTCCTGTCGGAGGGACTCGACTCAGATTTTGGCTTTCGCCAAGTCTCGAGATAGATACGTAATTAATTCTGATAATTGATTTTTAGAAAACCCACTTATAGTGATTTGGCCGTCCTTTGAAAATGTGAGGTTTCCGTTGTCTGGCTCCGATTATGATTCGGTCTCGATTTCTTCCGAAGCAGTCAGAGCGAGCAGGTTCGACTATGGGGCCTCTTCTTCTTCTTCAGAGGAAGACTCGTCCCACGTTGCTTGAAGGGCCTTCTTCCTTTTTGTCTTCTTTGTCTCCTTCAGATTTGGGCATTCCGTCTTGTAGTGACCCTTCTTTTTGCATTCGTAACAGGTCACGTTTGGTTTGGTCTTTTCATTTGAAGGATCAACTGGTTCTTCTTTTCTTCGCCTGGCTTTCCTTCTGTTGGTCTGGTTTTTCAGTTCCTTGTAGTAGTCCCGAGCTAGCCGAACCAGTTTGGGTTGATTTCCTTCGCTGTCTTCTGAGTCTGAATCTGAGTCAGACTCGGGTGCAGGTTGGGGCTTCTTCTTGGTCATCTTTCTAGTTTTACCTGCAACAAAGGCAATGCCTTTCTCGGCCAGGGTGCAGTTAGTTTGCTCATGTAATTCAAGCTCAGAAAACAACTCATCTAATTTAATTTTAGACAAATCCCTTGAAACTTTGTACGCATCTACCATAGATGCCCACAAAGTGTTTCTCGGGAAGGCGTTAAGGGAGTACCTGATCAGGTCACGATTTTCTACCTTGTGACCGATTGAATGTAGACTATTCATCAGCTCCTGGATTCAGGCGTGGAGCTGGGCTGCAGATTCGCTGTCATTCATCTTGATTGTGTACAGCTTATTTAGCAGTAGGTCCCTCTTGCTGATTCGGGTGTTGGAGGTTCCTTCGTGCAACTCAATCAACTTACCCCAGAGTTCGTTTGCACTGTTGAATGGTCCTACCCGGTTCAGCTCTTCTTTGGTTAGGGCGTATTGGAGTGTCTGGGTTACTTTGACAACAACTTCGATCTTTCTTTTCAGTGTGGTATCCCATTCGGTGTATGATTGTGGCACTCCTTCAGCGTTCTTCGGGATGTCTAGTCCAGATTGGATAATTATCCACATGTCCACCTGAGTTTTCAGGTGAACTTCCATCCTACTCTTCCAGTAGGAGAAGTCCTCTCCACTGAAGAGTGGTGGTCTGGCTGTACTGAACCCTTCTTGCATGGTCATTTAGAAATTTTCTAAAATAAAAAATTAACAAAAAACTATCCCAAGACTTGGTCTTGGATTAGCAGTGCGGGAAGAAGATATAAAAATTATCGAGTGGTATTGCACCAACCTCGATTAACGAAAAAAAATCGATTAAAAAACTTTAAATTCGATAAAAAAACTTTCGTAAAAATCCGAAAAACTCTCAAATTGGTGGTTGCACCAAATTTGAGCTTCCCCGCTCTGATACCACTTGTTGGATCGAGAAAATACGATAGAGGGGGGGGGGCGTGAATATCATAAAAGCGTTTCGGATTAGAAAAGAGAATGCGCAGCGGAAATTTAAATCAATCACACGGAACACAAGTGTTTTTACTTGGTTCGGAGTCGCGGTCGGCTCCTACTCCAAGGCCCACGGTCCTTGACCATTTACTGCGGGCAATTCTATAATGTCGCAAAGATTTACAAAGATTCATACAATAGTAGTGCAGTAAAAAGAACAAGTGTATTCTTTGTTACCGACGCCCGGTGTGGATCGTAATTTGGAGCAGAGGGTCATCGTCGGCGCTAGAATCTCGAGATCGGAGGTTTCTGGAGCAGAGCGCTTGAATGAAGAGCGTAGAGGCGTTGGAAAATTGATGTGTTGAAGCCTTGGGGTCGAGCTCCTTTTATAGCACTCCTGGGGGCACCCTAGACACTGGGGACGCCTTACACGTGCCTTCGGATCCGAGAAATCACATCCGAAGCTCGGTCAGCGCTTATCCCTCCAGAATCGGCCTCGGAGGTGACGGGGGTGCCCGGGACACTAGGGGCACCCTCCTTGACTTGGTCTGCTGGCTTCTGGTTACTTTGCTTCGATTGCTTTGTCCTTGGGCGCCCGGGGCCTCCGGGGCGCCCTGCTTACTGCAGTTTCGAAGCAACTCTTGCTTCCTTGTTTGGCCTTGACCTTGGGGGCGCCCGGGACACTAGGGGCGCCCTGCCCAGCTGTCTGCCCCTCTCCTGTGGGACGTTCTGAGCTGCAGAAACACATTCCTTCGGTCCTGCATTCAAGGTTAGTTCCAAAATAGCAAAGTAAGAGTATTAGACAATTTTTTACAGCCATAGCTATCTTGGTTCTAACTTCGGGTCTCCTAAATGGAACCCTAGGTCGAACCGACGCCTACTGTTCCCTCGACGGGGAACGCGTCCTCACCTACTCCTCTCAGGAGAGTTTACCTTTGGCCAACCGGCTCCTCCGGTTGGACTTTTGCCCAACAGTCCTTCGCCTGGTGCTAGCAGCCCTTCGCCAGGTCTTCTGTACCAAGCAGTCCTTCGCCAGGTGCCTAGTGTTAGTGATATGAGAGAAGTGTCCTAAGGCAATCGCCTTATGATTGTAATCATTTATTTTAATAAATGAATATTCACTATTTGAGTATACATGTTTGTGTATTTGATTGAGATCCTAAACTCATTTACTGAATGTCCGCAATACAATTCACAACATGAGAGAATTTGTGATGAATTCACAACTAGTGATTATCTCTACATGTGCAATTGTGAAGTATTGAAATTGTCCCTAGTCGATGAATTGATAAATACAGACACTATCAATTCTGTTGAGACTAGCATGGGTTATTCTCTAATCAGCTGATTCTCACTGGCTGGTGACATTGAGATGCCCGGAGATAAACATGAATGCTAGTTAAGGGAACTAGTTCATTGGAGTGACTGGCTGTAAAACTTCATATGGTAGTCTACATATAGATATGTCAGTGAAGTTCTTACTGCAGCTTAAGTGCGATGTTCCTTTGACTTGCGGTTTTCAAGTCATCTTGGTCATGGAGACTTATACTTTGACATCTTAAGCAAGCGTCTCCAAGGAGGTGTGGACCCAGGATGATTGGGTATAAGCCGAAGTCCCCGAAGATCTTTGTACCAGAAACTTACAATTATTCTGAAAATCTTTTATTTTTGGAAACTTTCCATTTATGAATAGCTCGCAATTTTGGGCACTTTCTTTCAAGAAAGTCTAAACAAATTATGGGAATATTAATTGACATTTAAATTTATAATTGGAAATTAAATTATTTATAAAATTCTTTATTTTGGATTGAGCCTCGGGGAGCCGTCCAATTTAAAGTTAGTTGTTATTATTAAATTTCCTAAATTGAATTTAAATTGTCAAATGTTTAATTTGGATTGAGCCTCGGGGAGCCATCCAAATTAAGTTATTGATATTAATTTTCCATAAATAAAATATGTGATCAAATCTTGGAAATTTTTTAGGTGATTCTCAAACGATAATTTCCTTATTTGATTTATGAGGTGATGCTCTTACATATTATTGTCTCCAAAATTAATTAGGAAAATTGTTTCCTATAGAGTATATTTCCTTAAATAAGATTTTGATGAAAATAATATGTGGTTGAATTAAGGGAATCTGTCTCTTAATTTAATAAGATTTGATTTAGAAAAATTAAAGTCTTAAACATATTATTTCCGAAATTTATTATGATAATTCAGGAAATTGTCTCCCAAAACAATTCCTTGAATAAATTATGAAATTAGAATTAGGAAATCCGGTTCCTAATTCAATTAATGAGACTTGATAAATTAAGTCACATACATACTTTATTAAGAAAATCGTTAGAACATGACATAATTATGTGTCATGAATGTGCATAAAAGAAAAGAATGAGACTCAAAACCCCTTACAAAATATTAAGGCCAACACCTTCCATTAATATGGTTAGAATCGGAGTTTTGTTTCTCGTTTGGGTTGATGGACACATCCATGCTCGGCTTGAACCTCAACATATTCAAACCATGGAATTAGTTTATGATTAAAATAGTTGGAGTCAGAGGTCAATCCTTAGTTTTGGTTGTTGGACACATCCAAGCCTGACTAAACGGTTGAATGAGCTCCAACCATATTAAAACTATTTCTTGATTAATGGGTCAGCCTTAAGCTTGGAGCATCGATTTGTTGTGCCACAGCCAAGGTCGATATAAAGAGAGGTGTAGTTGGGTGCTATGTATATTGTTGCATACTTGTTAATGAGTCAACAACCCAATGATTTACGCAAATATTCAATTAGTTGATAGCATAATGTGATAGTTACATATGTATAATATGTAATTGGTATAATTACCTACCTTCATAGCTAAGAATAACTTGATGGACTCTAGCTATGGTTGTTCTTATCTATGGTTGGATATCAACCTATTTGGAGATGTTCCTACGATCTCCCGAATTGATAAAAAGGGTTATTCAATTCGAAAAATAAATAGGATTTAATTAATGTATATTGATGCATTCTTTATCATTCTCATCACATAACCTCAATTTGTATTTCTAGGATAATCACCTGATCATGTCTTCTCTGAATTTGCGTTCCATTTTGGACACCAATAAGCTGACTGGGCCAAACTTCATGGACTGGCTTCAAAACCTGAGGATAGTCCTCAAGGCAGAAAAACTTGCTTATGTCCTTGAAGAACAACTTCCCAACCATCCTCCTAAAGATGCAACTCCAGACCAGTTAGTGGCCTATCAGAAACATGTAGCCGATTCTGAACTTGCGAGTTGCATCATGCTGGCCGCTATGGTACCTGAGCTACAAAAGCAGCATGAGCATATGGATGCTCATACCATCGTCTTCCATCTTCATGAGCTGTTTGACGAGCAGGCGAGATCCGAAAGGTTTGAGGTCTCCAGACTCCTCTTCACCTCTAAGATGCAGGAAGACACTTCTGTTTTACAGTTTGTGTTGAAGATGTTGGGGTACATTGAGCGACTAGGCACACTCGGATTTACAATGGATCACGAACTAAGTATTGACTTAATTCTGCATTGCTTTCCCAAGAGTTACTCACAGTTTGCTTTCCCAAGAGTTACTCACAGTTTGTGATGAACTAACAGATGAACAAATTGGAGACTACCATTCCTGAGTTGCTTAACCTACTGAAGACTGTAGAGCCTTCTGTAAAGCAGGATCAGAAGATGGTACTGTTAGTTGGTTCGTCAAAGAAAGGCTCTATGAGGAAGCCCAAAGAATAAAATAAGGGAAGGAAGAAAAAGGCCAAAAAGATTGAAAAGGCACCAAAAGGCACTTGCCATCACTGCGGCAAGGAGGGCCACTGGCGAAGAAACTGCAAGGTTTATCTTGAGTCCTTGAAGAAGAAGGCATCCGATGCCCCATCCTCTTTAGGTATCTTCGTTATTGAATGTCACTCTATTTCCTCGGACACCTGGGTACTTGATAATGAGTGTAGCTCACATATATGTAATGACATACAGGGGCCAAGGAATAGAAGAAGACTCGTCAAGGGAGAAGCAAATTTGCGAGTTGGAAATGGAGCAAAGATTGCTGCTGTTGCCATCGGAACATATTTGCTAAAGCTCCCTACTGGACTTGTCTTAGAATTGGATAATTGTTATTTTGTTCCTTCATTAATAAAGAACATTGTATCTATTTCATGCTTGAATGAAAAGGGTTATCATTTAACTTTTAGTAACAATTGCTGTTACATAACTTTAAATGATGTTCTTTATGGGACCGAAACTTTATGCAATGGTATCTACATGTTAGATTTATCCGGTGACGTTTTTAATATCAAAGTTAGCAACAAACATGCTCGAATAGATAATCAAATAGACTCCTATATGTGGCATTGTCGTCTTGGCCATGTAAGTAAGAAACGCATGACCAAATTACACCGATGTGGAATTCTGGAATCATTTGAACCCGGTTCATTTGATACATGCGAATCATGCTTAAAAGGCAAGATGACCAAATTACCCTTTTCCGGAAAAGGTAAACCAGTGGAAGAATTGATTGGTCTAATACATACTGATGTATGTGGACCAATGTCAACTCTTGCACAAGGAGGTTATAGCTACTTCATTACTTTTATCGATGATCACTCACGATTCGGGTATGTGTTCTTAATGAAACATAAATCTGAAGCTTTTGAGAAATTCAAAGAGTTCAGAAGTGAAGTAGAGAAACAACTTGGCAAAAGTATTAAGATACTTCGATTCGATCGTGGTGGTGAATACTTAAGTCAAGAGTTTCAAGATTATCTTAGGGACAATGGGATATTATCTTCATGGACTCCGTCATATACACCACAGTATAATGGTGTATCTGAGAGGCGTAACCGAACCTTGATGGACATGGTTAGATCTATGATGAATCATGCAACTCTTCCAAAATCCTTTTGGGGCTATGCACTTAAGACAACTTTTTACTTATTAAACAGAGTCCCGACCAAGGTAGTCTCTACTACTCTATATGAGACGTGGAATAGTAAGAAACCTCATTTATCTCACCTAAAGATTTGGGGTTGTCCTGCTTATATAAAGCGGACTGTATCAGACAAATTAGATGCTAAGTCTGATAAATGTCTATTTATTGGATACCCTAAGGAAACGAAAGGTTACCAATTCTATTATCCCTTGGAACAAAAGGTGTTTGTTTCAAGGCATGCTGTATTTCTAGAAAAAGAATTTCTTTTACAAGAAAACAGTGGGAGTAGCATTGAACTTGAAGAAGTTCAAGAGACTCCAATAGACATTACAGAGACACCTAGTCTAGACCCACAACCAATAACTCATAATGATGAGCTATCAGTTGAACCTAAAACAACACCACTTCTTCGTAGGTCTAATAGGACACGCAATATTCCAGAGAGATACGGATTTCTCATAAGTGAATCGAACGACGTGTTACTCATTAACGATGACGAACCTATCAGTTATGAAGATGTTCTGAAAAATTCAGAAAGGGATAAATGGCTTGAAGCCATGAAGTCGGAAATGGATTCCATGTATAAAAATCAAGTATGGGACTTGGTTAACCCACCTGAAGCGATTAAGCCCATAGGGTGCAAGTGGGTTTTCAAGAAGAAAACTAACATGAAAGGTAATGTTATTACCTTTAAGGCTAGATTAGTGGCAAGAGGATATCGTCAGAAACAAGGAATTGATTATGACGAAACCTATTCGCCAATAGCTATGCTTAAATCCATTCGGATGCTCCTGGCCATAGCAGCTCATTATGATTATGAGATATGGCAAATGGATGTGAAAACAACTTTCCTTAATGGAAACCTGCTTGAGGATGTATACATGATACAACCTGAAGGTTTCACATCGGTTAATAAAACCAAAGTATGCAAGCTTCGACGATCCATATATGTACTAAAGCAAGCATCTAGGAGCTGGAACATCCGTTTTGATGAGACAATCAAAGAGTTTGATTTCTCACAAAATCCTGACGAACCTTATGTGTAAAAGAAGGTTAGTGGGAGTGCAGTCGTATTCCTAGTGTTATATGTCGATGACATATTACTTATAGGAAATGATATATCAGTCTTACAGTCAGTTAAAATTTGGTTGTCCAAAACTTTCTCCATGAAAGACCTGGGAGAAGCAACCTATATCCTTGGGATTAGAATATATAGAGATAAATCAAAATGATTGCTTGGTCTTTCGCAGTCTACATATATAGACCGAGTGCTAGAAAGGTTTAGCATGTCAGAATCCAAGAAAGGTTACCTTCCCATCAGGCATGGGATCAACCTTTCGAAGTCTATGTGTCTGCGCACAGAAGACGAGAGGATTTACATGAATAAGATTCCTTATGCATCCGCGATAGGATCTATCATGTATGCTATATTTTGTACTATGCCCGATGTATCGTATGCTCTGAGCGTCACAAGCAGATACCAGTCTGATCCAGGAATGGATCATTGGGCGGCTGTCAAGACAATCCTCAAGTACTTAAGAAACACTAAGGATGTGTTCCTAATATATGGAGAAGGTGATATGGTAATACGTGGGTATACAGATGCCAGTTTCCAGACAGATAAGGATGACTCCAAATCTCAGTCCGGATACGTATTTATTTTGAATGGAGGTGCAATAAGTTGGAAGAGTTCCAAGCAAGACACCGTAGCGGATTCTACCACGGAAGCGGAATATATTGCAGCTTCGGAAGCAACAAAGGAAGCAGTCTAGATCAGAAAGTTTGTCTCAGAACATGGTGTGGTTCCGACCATTAATGAAGCAATACCGGTTTACTGCGACAACAATGGAGCTATTGCACAAGAAAAGGAACCAAGGTCTCATCAGCGATCCAAACATGTGCTTCGCCGCTATCATCTGATTAGAGAGATTATAAGTAGCAATGATATACAAATTGAGAAAATTCCCACTGAAAGGAATTTAGCGGATCCTTTAACTAAGGCCTTGCCTCAATGCAAGTTTGAGGGTCATGTTAGAGCCTGTGGTATTGGGTACCGTAGCGATTGACATTAGGCCAAGTGGGAGTTTATTAGTGTTATGAGAGAAGTGTCCTAAGGCAATCGCCTTATGATTGTAATCATTTATTTTAATAAATGAATATTCACTATTTGAGTATACATGTTTATGTATTTGATTGAGATCTTAAACTCATTTACTGAATGTCCGCAATACAATTCACAGCATGAGAGAATTTGTGATGAATTCACAACTAGTGATTATCTCTATATGTGCAATTGTGAAGTATTGAAATTGTCCCTAGTCGATGAATTGATAAATATGGACACTATCAATTCTGTTGAGACTAGCATGGGTTATTCTCTAATCAGCTGATTCTCACTGGCTGGTGACATTGAGATGTCCGGAGATAAACATGAATGCTAGTTAAGGGCACTAGTTCATTGGAGTGACTGGCTGTAAAAGTTCATATGGTAGTCTTCATATAGATATGTCAGTGAAGTTCTTACTGCAGCTTAAGTGCGATGTTCCTTTGACTTGCGGTGTTCAAGTCATCTTGGTCATGGAGACTTATACTTTGACATCTTAAGCAACCGTCTCCAAGGAGGTGTGGACCCAGGATGATTGGGTATAAGCCAAAGTGCCCGAAGATGTTTGAACAGCCTACAAATGATTCACCACTCCTTGCGAGGAGATGTATACCCGAGACCTATCGTCGGATTGTTACTAGATGCCTCTGGCCAGAGCATGACATGTTCAGAGTATGAATTTCTTAAATACATGAGAGTAATTAGAATCCGTAGGACGAGAAAACATTACTTGGGCTAGGTGTGACGTAGTCAGCCTAGTGGAGACTGACACACATAGATCATGTCCTGAACCAAATGGGTATAAGATGGTGAAGGGAATGGGGCACAATTCATTATAGCTACTGAAGGGTTTCAGAATTGTTTCTGAGGTCAACCGTTGATCTTTCGATTAATTGGGGATCATGATGTACTACTAGGTGCCACTCATGATCGTTTTATAATTAATTGATTAATTATAGACGACCAACATAAATCGAAAGCCTATTTAGTCACACGCACTATGAGTAATCTGAGGGATTTAAAACGAGTTGAAAATTGGATTTTTCAATCAAGAGAGATTAAGTTTGGTTGAGCCAAACGATAAGTCGAATCTGAATTTTTCAGAGACGCATCGGAAGCGTAAAATGGCTAAGTCTTTTGAAGACTTAATAGATGAATTAAATAAGTTTAATTCATTGGGGCATGGCTTGGATGAGCTCGCCAAAGAGGGCCTCCATCCTCTTTGCTTGGCCGGCCACAACAAAGGGAGAGAACCAAGTTTTTGGTTCAATTTATAAAATAAACCAAGTGTGGTTTGTTTTATAAAATTATAGATGATATAAATTTTTTATATATAATAAACCAAGGTTTGGTTTTTTTTTCATGGAAATTAAAATGAACCATGGATTGGTTTATTTTATAAAATCAATCATGGATTGATTTATCATGATAAGGAAAATTATTCCATAAGAGAGAAGAGACTTGATTGATTTTTATCATGAAATAAAATATGATTTTAATCATGATATAAAATCAAACTTGGCATGATAGAATAAGTTATTTCATATTTGAGAGGCTTGATGGTTGAGAGGCCACTATATAAAGGACCCAAGGCAAGGCTTGGGTAATAATCGAAGAGATGAAGGTATAGGCTCTGTCCCTCTCTTTCTCTCCTTCTCTTCTCCCCTTCTTGCCGTGCGCCAACCAGCCCCAAGGAGGAGCACCAGCTGGCCGCCCCTGCCCTTTCCCTGCCGACCACCACTTACTGTCGAAGAAGGAAGCTCCAACCATCTCTTGGCCGGAAGAAGGTGCTGCCAGAATTAGAGTTTGCCGCAAGGATCCTTTTGCCGCAAGCCTCTTCTTTTGCTTCGCCGAAATTTTGATTCCGGCCATCCTTTTGTGGTTAGTCTTTCGACTTCTCTCTTGGTTTTTCTTGTCGTGTTCTTGGAGAATCTTGTAGTTCTCGAGAACACGAAACTCATGGCTTTGCGAAGTCATCCCGAAGATACTCGGCGTGGACGCGAATAGAGGTGGAGCTTCCAAGGGACGCTTACGGTTGGATCTCATCCCTTCCTTCGAGTTACGCGAGGTAATACGTAAATTAGTTTATGTTTATGCAAAATTTTAAATATATGATCATGTCTACACAAGATAAACTTGCATGCTTAGATGTGTGGTTAAATGATTTAGAGAAATTATTTATGCTAAACCTTCCGCTGCACGTAATTAATTTTGAAATTACGAACCCGCATCCATGTCAACATGCACCCGGTCCCAACACCTAGCAGTCCTTCGCCAGGTCTTAGATTCCCAGCAGCCCTTCGCCAGGTGCCTAGCAGTCCTTCACCAGGTCTTAGACTCCTAGCAGCCCTTCGTCAGGTGCCTAGCAGCCCTTCTCCAGGTGCCCAGCAGCCCTTCGCCAGGTCTTCAGGTTTCGATGCCTAGCAGTCCTTCGCTAGGTGCCTAGCAGCCCTTCGCCAGGACTTCTTTCTGCACACTAAGTGAGCACATTAGATCACAATAACATCTTAACTTTTGAACCCTTTGCCAGTATCAAAACCCAGGTTCGACTTAGGTGCTGCCTGCACCAACATGTGTTTGGTCCGCTGATGAGAGCAAGGTTTCTTAGCCTGTGCAATAGCCCCATTGTTGTCACAATAGAGGTCTATTGGGTCTATTATACTAGGAACTACACCAAGCACTGCAATGAACTTCCGGATCCAAACAACCTCATTTGCTGTATCAGACGCAGCAATATACTCGGCCTTTGTTATAGAATCTATGACTGTGTCCTGCATTAAACTCTTCTAGCTCATAGCGCCACCATTCAAGCAAAATACATACTCTGACTGTGATCTAAAATTATCCATGTTGGATTGGAAGCTTGCATCACTATAACTCTTTATAGTTAGCTCCTCATCGCCTCCAAATATCAAGAAATATTCTTTCGTCATTCGTAAATACATAAGAATATTCTTGAGAGCTATCCAGTGACTTTCACCTGGATTTGACTAGTATCTGCTCGTCATGCTCAAAACATACGAGACATCTGGACGACTACAAAACATGACTTACATGATAGACCCTATAGTGGATGCATAAGGGATCTGATCCATGCAATCTCTCTCCTCCTTCGAAGAGGGACATTGAGTCTTCAAAAGACACCATGTGACATCGACAGAAATCCCTTCTTGAAATTCTGCATAGCAAAACTATTTAGCACCTTGTCAATATATGTACTCTGACATAAGCCAAGCAATCTCTTAGATCTATCTCTATAGATCTTGATGCCTAGGATATAGGCTGCTTCACTTAAGTCTTTCATTGAGAAACAATCTCAATCTCATGATCCACAACTTCTTGTGCAACAATCTCATGATACATAACACTTTGTGGTGTCTGTTCAATGTCTATCAAGGTCTCAGTACTATCTGCATCTTGAACTTCTTCAAGATGGATTTTACTCCCACTATTTCTTCTAGAGATAAACTCTCTTTCTAGAAAAATATCATTTCTAGCAACAAACACTTTGCCTAGTGTGGGATTGTAGAAGTAATATCCCTTCGTTTCCTTCGGATATCCTACAAAATTGCACTTATCAGATTTGAGTCCTAGTGTAACGACCCGGAAAATTCTCTTAATATTTCTTTAAAATATTAAGCATGTTTAGATAATTTTTCGAGGAACCTAGAAATATTAATGCGAACTTTGGCCAAGAAAATCCATGTTTTCTCATTTAAATTGGGAAAAAGGGCACTAATGGGCCTTATATGGGCTTTCTAGTACCATAATTTTTGGTGAATTTTAGGTGAAAATTAGTATAAATATAAAGGGATTTTAATAAGAAATATTAACATAATTATGGGGGAATTTTTAAAGGATTTTCAGAATTTTAGGGAAATAAAAAGAAAAATAAAATAAAAATAAGGTGCATGGCCCAAGGATTGAACCTTGGACCTCTTGTACAACCATGTATGCACTAACCAACTCACCTAGCAAGGTAATGTTATGAGGGAATGAAGTGGATATTGGTTAAAGCATAGAAGAAGATGAAGGGTCATGGAGAGACTCTTCATTTACCTTCTTAATGGGCTATAAAAGGGGGGTTTTGGGAGTTACCTCTTCTTCCCATTACTTGCATTTTCGAAACTCCTCCTTCCCTCATCCTAGCCGAACACCCAAGGAAGGGTTCTCCCTTGGAAAAGCTCCACAAGAGGTCTCATCTCCAAGATCTAAAGGGTCTTCCAAGGATACAAGGACAAGGGGGGCAAGGGTCCAAAGATCTTACCATTTTCTTCCCTTTCAAGGTTCAAAAAATCAAGAAACCCAAGGTAAGACTCCCTCACCTGTGGTATAATAGTTCCTTATGATTTCCATGATTTTTAGCATGATATATTGGGTAGTTTTTGGATTTGATGTTGAAAGGAAGAAAAACCAAGAACCTTAAGTTTAAGGGTTTCGGCCACCATGATTTAAAGGTCTATAATTATGCTAAAAATCTTTATAATATTATTTCATGTTCCCTTATGATGTGTAGAGGTTAAGTATAATTTTTGGGAATTTTTGGAGTACCCTAGGACACCCTAGGGTTTCGGCCAACATGAAAGAAACAAAACCAAGAACCCTAAGCTTGAGGGTTTCGGCCACCATGATTTGAAGGTCTATAATTATTCTAAAAATCTTTATAATGTTATTTCATATTCCCTTATGATGTTTAGAGGTTAAGTATAATTTTTGGGAATTTTTGGAGTACCCTAGGACACCCTAGGGTATCGGCCAACATGAAAGAAACAAAACCAAGAACCCTAAGCTTGAGGGTTTCAGCCACCATGATTTAAAGGTCTATAATTATGTAAAAAATCATGATAATGTTTTTTAATGCTCTCTTATGATGTTTATAGATTAAATATAATTTTTGGGAATTTTTGGGGTACCCTAGGATACCCTAGGGTTTCAGCCAACATCAAGAACCCTTGTGTAGGGTTGGGTCTCAAACTTCAAGTGTATGTTTTATGTTTTAACGTGATATAAGGGAGATGGAGGGTGTTTATGTGAATGTTTCACATGGCCTAGAGACCCTATAGGTTTCGGCCAAGTACCCTAATAGGGTGTAAAGTTAGGACTTATTTCATGTAAGGGTCCCAATGGCCCTATGGTAAGGTATGGTTGGTGTTTAAGCAATTGATTTGGGGATTTAAGGGAATTTTTCCATACCCCCCATGGCCTTGAAGTTTCGGCCAAGAGTGAGATTAGGACTAAAGGATTAGGGTTGGCCTTAAGTATGGACTCAAAAAGGGGTCCTAAGGCCTAGTATATGTGTATGAGATGTTGTTTTGAAGTTATGTGAAGGTTCATGGACCTAGGGTTCCTTGGGGATTTTTTCGGCCAAGGGCATAACCTAGGGCTAGGGTTGGGTTAAACCTACCAAGATGCTTGAGTATGAGTTACCAAGATATATATTTAAGTAAGAGGGAAGAAGTGTTATGTTAACCAAACCCTTAGTTTGTATGTCATGAATTATATGTTAAGTCATAGATGTTTAGACATGTGCCATGATTTATGAATGATATGTATGTATGCCATGTCTTATGAATGATATGCCATGTTTTATGAATAATATGCATGTATGCCATGTCTTATGAATGATACGTATGTATGCCATGATTTATGAATAAGATGTATGTATGCCATATGAATAAAGTTAAAGTACATGCCTTTAAGGCATAACGATGATGTTAAGTATGATGAATGAATGATGATGAAAGACAAGTATGATGAATGAAAGATGATGCTTATGTCTTTAAGGCATAAATATGCTAAACGGCACGGTCGATGGTCGACGGTACGACGGTCGAGAGGACCGGTAAATGGGCCGGTAGACGGGCCGAGCCGTAACAAGTTATGCTATGTTAAGTATGCC
Organism: Boesenbergia rotunda; assembly: GCA_024364735.1. NCBI lineage: Eukaryota > Viridiplantae > Streptophyta > Magnoliopsida > Zingiberales > Zingiberaceae > Boesenbergia > Boesenbergia rotunda. Next base: position 191,661 of record JAGFNQ010004192.1, on the reverse strand, counting down.
ATGAATGTCTCATGAATGATGAAGCATGTAAAGTATTTTATTTTATGAATGGGCTTGTACCGGACCGAAGTATGGGTCCAAGGGATGGGCACCTTAAGAACGCCCCGGTTCTGGACTACCAACTATGCTGTTCACGGTTCTGGCACTACCGAAGCTGTGCAACAGGGATGGGCACCTTAAGAACGCCTCGGTTCAGGGACTACCGACTATGCTGTCCTTACCCTAGTAGGTCGAGGCTAGCTACCTCGTATTTACTTAGGGATGCGCGCTTATGATGAATGAATGTGGTACAAGCCAGGGCCCAATGAATGATATGATGATTATGTTAAGCATTTAAAAGTATGTTTTAAAGATTAAGCATCCTTATATATATATATATATGCAATTGCCACATGCATCCATCCATGTTATGCATTATATTTATGATAAGAATATTATGCAAAGTAAGTTTATGCAAGGTATGTTTATGCAAATGATTTTATGTATGATTATGCTAATATATGATGCCATGATGTTCATGCTAGTTTTATGATGCCATGAATTAATTGTGTTTATGCTAAGTTAGAATGCCATAATTTTATTTAAGTTCATGCTAGTTTAGGATGCCATGATTTATTTATGTTTATGCTAGTTTAGGATGCCATGATTTAATTATGTTTATGCTAAGTTAGAATGTCATGATTTTATTTATGTTATGCTAGTTTAGGATGCCATGATTTAATTATGCTATGCTAGTTTAGGATGCCATGGTTTTAATTATGTCTATACTAATTTATGATGCCATGATTTAATTATGTTATGCTAAGTTAGGACGCCATGATGTTATGTAGGTTCATGCTAAGAATGTTTATGAGGTTATGATTATTATGTCTATGTCTATGCCAAGCACTATGCCATGCTATGAATGTTAACGATGTTTATGTCTATGCCAAGTATTATGCCATGCCATGAATGTTTTTATGGTTATGTTTATGCTATGACGAATGTATGCTAAGCGATGAAAAGGCTTATGTTCTAAGTAAAGCACTAAGTATGTTAATGTCTTATGTGCTCATGATGAAAAGATGAATGGTTTTAGTGAGTAGGAAAGAGTCTTACTAAGCCTGTGTGCTTATAGTCTTATTTCCTTATACCGCAGATCACGCAAGGGGACACTAAGGAAGCAGCATGAGGGCATCAAAGAATGTGTGTGATAGTGACTTGGCCAAGGAGCAATATGGTTGCTCGTCTTATGATAGAACTCTACCTTTACTATTAAGTACTTGAATGTGACTCTATGACATGATGCTAAAGTATGACATGATATGATGCTAAGTATGACATGACGCTAAGTATGACATGATATGATGCTAAGTATAAAGTTAATATGCCAAGTTCCCATGATATGATGCTAGGAATGGTAGTAAGTGCATGTAGGAGTAAGTTTAAAAGTTTCCGCTGCATTATGATGTCTACATGCCCTAAGTATGTTAACGTAACGCCGCTTTAGGAAAAAGAAAAAAAAAGCGGGCGTTACACCTAGTTTATCTGAGACTTGATGTCGAACATAAGCCTCACAACCCTAAATCATCATAAAATACATCGTGGGACTCTTCTCAGTTTATATCCATATATGATGTCTTTATGACAACTTTTGATGGAGCTCGGTTAAGTGTGAAGAGAGCCGTCTCTAGAGCAAATCCCCAGAAGGAAGTATGAAGATCTGTCTGACTCATCATTGATCATACCATATCTAATAGAGTATGATTTCTCCGTTCGGACACACCATTCCACTATGGTGTTCTAGGTGGAGTGAGTTGGGATATGATCTCACACTCATCTAGATGGTCACGAAGCTCTTGGCTAAGGTATTCACCACCTCAATCTGAATAAAGTATCTTAATACTCTTGCCAAGTTAGTTTTGTACTTCACTCTTGAATTCTTTGAACTTTTCAAAGGATTCCGACGTGTGTTTGATGAGAAACACACAGCCGTATCGACTGACATCATCAATGAATGTGATGAAGTACTGTTAGTCTCCTCTAGCTGTGACTGTTAGATGTATATACTAAAAGACTTGCTTCTTTTTATATATGAGATCATCTATTTTTGAAAAGAGAATCACAACAACACTAGTTGCTTGTTTATATTAGTACATGCGTAATAGCCCTTTACTTTGCATTGTAGATAACATGGTGTGTGGTGTCCCACGGAAGATCATGTTATCAGTCCCTTGCCTAGTATAAGAAAGAGGCTCACAACCGAGATGGATTTGGACAAACCATCAGGATAGTTGTAGTGTAATTAGGTGTGGTTTATCTTGACCATAGAATTACACTAGTGTGCTTTAGTGCATTGAGCAGGACCAAAACTAGAGATCATCTAATTTGTACTGACTTGATAACTGGATTGAATCTTGGATTTATTATGGAGTAAAATCCCTAAATCCTGATATAATAACGGGCACATATAATTAATTATTATTTCTTTGATTTATCAATGAGTGATATTTATTTTGTTAAATCGATAGTCCCGATAAGATGGGAAATAATATAAATTATATGGTGTGTCATTGATTATTGATGAAATTCGTGCCCTGGTGAGTCGAGATGATGATGCCCCCTTGATGAGCTCAAAAGGTTCATCATGTTAAACCCTGCAGGTGGATTTGATCCGACATGATGATAAGGTTGAGTGGTACTAGTCAAGGAGCTAGAAGTCGATTAATTAAAATTGTCAGTAATTTAAATTAATCGACGGGCATTCAATATCTTAAACACGGGGGGATGGATGACTCATAATAGGTGGAGCCCATATGATAATATGGGGGTTGGTAAGGTAATTCAATGAGGATCCTTTAGTGGAATGGATCTTCATTAATGGATCGGGTTTGGATCCATTAGCAGGCCAAGATCCAACTCCTCCACTTGGTCCCTGCCTTAGCCCTATAAATACCCAATGAGATCATGAAACCAAGGCTTAATCCAATACACAAGAGATCCCTAGAGCCTCTCCCTCTTTTCTCTCATTTCCTCTCTCCTAGGTCAAAGGTGGGCACCGACACATAGGAGGAAGAAAGCTTTCGGTGACGGTGAAGGAAGAGGCTTGGTCTCTTTTTCTTCCCTCAGCTACCTTCTCCTTTCTTCCCCTAAGGGCGCGCATGGCTTTGGAAGGAGAGAAAACCACCACCGGCGGCACTTCTTCTCCCTTGAAGTTGGCCGGCGATAGAGAGAAGGAAGAGGGAGAGTTGGGTGGTTGTTTGGATTGTTGAGGAGAGTTTATCTCATCTTCTTCTTCCATTCTTTCTTCCTCACCTTGCTCTTCTCTTCCTCTTGACTATGCGTGAGCTGGGAGCAAGAAGGAGGGGCGGCGGCGCCGGCCTAAACTAGGTTTTGGGCCGGCGGCAAGTGGAGAGGAGGTCCTAGGGTTTCGACCAAGCTAGGAAGAAGAGAGAAGTGCTTTGGTGACTCGTCGCCCACACGACGTCCGGGAGGGGAGGAACATAAGGTAGAAGGCTACAAGGTAAAGGGAAGGTATAATTCTCTTCCATAGCTCCTATTGTTCCTTTGGTTTTGCCTCGTCATTTTATGTGGAAATTAATTGATTATTGTTATTTGATTATTTATTAATTAATGTTCAATAATTAATTAATTGGACCCCGATTATAAACACAAAAACCGGTGATCCGCTCGTCGTGTTTTCCGCGATCATTTGGTTAGGAGAATTACAAGGCACGATCTTTGTGATTGGCCAAGTTGTAATTCGTACCGAACGATACGATGATGAGGTGGTCGTTGGGAGACAGGTCTCCATTTGGATTAATTTTTAATTCGTAGACATGGAGAGGTCTCTCAAGGACGACCAATTATTCGCTAAGGAAACTTGCCAAGTCATACCCAACAATTGGTATCAGAGCTGAGATTTCCGATTTTGGATGTTTAGGATTGGTTAATTTTTGCATTTATTCATACATTTTATTTTGCTAGATGATATGTGGATGTGTGTAGGCTAACTTTGTGTTGCAGACATAAGATTCCAACTTTTCATGGCCAAATATTTGATATGTGTGAATGGTTGTGCAATGTTTTGTAATTAATTAAATCCTCAGGGTTGACAAGGTTAGGTAGTATTTAATTTTTGTAATTAAATACGACACGCGTTTAGCTGAGCTTTTTGTTTACATTTGATTTAGATTTTATGTACACTCCTTCATGGAGTATAGGATCAATGATGTAAATAATTAGCTAGTCATCTCAGCTCGGAGGTCCCTCAAGGTGGCTTGCGCATAAGGAAGGGAGGAGCGGACGAGATGACGACACGGCTGGAGGCGCATTGGAGACCAAGGCTATGAAAGTTGGAAAATCTAGGATTTTTTTTCATTATGTTGGTTATGTGCTTGTCATGTGTGTGCTTGTAAAATTCCTCGAACTAAATAACTAAGTGGGAGAGGGACCCTAAGGGTCCCGTGGCTTCCATTACAATCCGATAAGTGATGCGAACAAGCCCGCGCGACGGCTCTGAGTGCCTTCCTCCATAACGGATAGGCTTGTTCTGCGGATCACTGGGTCGGAAAAGATTATAGAAAATTATTGAAGAGCTTGTGTACTTCACTAACGAAAGACACATAATCGGAAATGATTTTCTTAGTGTCGTGTAAGGTAAACACTTAGATACAAATATTAGTATCCTCTCCAACGGAGTCACAGCTATTATTTGTAGGGCCAAAGTGAACCAACTATTAATCTTATTTGTCAAAAAGTTAGGTTGACTAGATAATATGATTAATAGGTAAAACCTTCTCTAACAAATGTAGGATTTGTATACGTCCACACTAACATGACATGCGAATTCTCGGTGTTTAAGGTGTTAGTTGATTTTGAAAATTTATTGTTTTGAGGAATCAATTTATTTTCGAATTCTAAAGTAGTGTATGTTGTGATTCTCAAGATTTTCAAAATGACTTTTAACCCACTAGCAACCATACTTAAGGAAAACAAACTTACAGGACCCAACTATATAGACTGGAAAAGAAACTTAGACATTGTCCTTACTGCTGAGGAGTACAAATATGTACTCTTCGAAGAATGTCCTGAAAAGCCTAGTGAGAGCTCTGGCGAATAGCAGAGGGAGCGTTACAAGAAGTGGATCAAGGTCGATGAGATGGCGAGGTGCTACATTCTGGTATCTATGTCGAATATATTACAACATCAGCATCAGGCCATGCCCACTGCTAGTGACATGATGCTGAGGGGCTCTATCATCAGAGCTCGCAGGCCTTGGTTACTCAGAAGGTTACTACTTCTGTGCCGAAAGGCAAGAAGAAGAAGAAACAAGGTGGGTTCAAGAAGGTAGCAATAGTAGCATCGCAGGGACCTCGGACTGGCGTGAAGAAGCTGAAAGGCAAGTGCTTCACGTTTAAGCAAACTGGACACTGGAAGGCAAACTGTCCCCATCGTCAAGACAAAGGTATTTCTTCGTGCTTAGTCATTGAAATATGTTTAGCGGTGCTATCTACCAGTACCTGGTGCATAGATACGGGAGCCACTGATCATGTCTACAATACTTTACAGGGGTTCCAAGAAACCCGACGGCTAACTGATGGGGAAATCGTCGTCTACATGGGCAATGCTACGGAGGTGGCAGCAATTACAGTGGGAGATTTTTATTTATCGTTTGAGAGAAATAAAGTGTTGGTTTTGAGAGATTGCTTATATGTATCTTCTTTTAGAAAGAATTTAATTTCGATTTCTATGTTAATAAAGGATGGATATTCTATTGCTTTTAATAACAGAGTTGTTATAAAAAGAAATAGTGAGATTATTAGTTCGGGAACAATGGTTGGCAATCGATATACTCTAGAACCAAAGACTCCCACAATGCAAACAGAGGTTAATAGCTCATCATCTAACCTAAATAAGAGAAAGGAGTCTTCTAAAATGAACCAGACATGTCTTTGGCACCTTAGGCTTGGTCACATTAACCTTAGTAGAATTCAGAGGTTGATAGCTGATGGGCCCTTGGGTTTATTGGTGGTGGAAGACTTCCCGACCTGTGAGTCTTGCTTGGAAGGTAAGATGACCAAGAGGCCTTTCAAGGCTAAGGGGTACAGGGGCAAGGATGTGTTAGAATTGGTTCATTCTGATTTGTGTGGTCCTATGTCCATCCAGGCTAGAGGTGACTTTGAATACTTCGTCACTTTTATTGACGATTATTCAAGGTACGAATACATTTACCTGATGCGCCGCAAGTCTGAATGCTTTGATAAGTTCAAAGAATTCAAAGCTGATGTGGAGAAACATCAAGGTAAAGGTATCAATACAGTACGATCAGATCGTGACGGCGAGTACCTCATAGGAGAGTTTAGGACCTACTTATCAGAAGCTAGGATTCAGTCTCAGCTCACTGCACCCGGTACACCCCAACAAAACGGTGTGGCGGAAAGAAGGAATAGGACTCTTATGGAGATGGTAAGGTCAATGATGAGCTACTCTGACTTACTTGATTCATTCTGAGGATATGCTCTGGATACGGTCGCGTATATTCTGAACATGGTACCATCTATGTTAGTCCCTTCTACTCCCATAGAATTGTGGACTAGGCAAAAGACTAATCTAGGACATATTTGGATTTGGGGTAGTCCAGCGCATGTGCTAAAGGGAGATACTGATAAGTTGGAATCATGTACAGAAGTATGCTTGTTCGTAGGCTATCCTAAGGGAACGTAGGGTGGTCTGTTCTATAGTCCTAAGGATTAGAAGGTAATTGTTAGCATGAATGTCAGATTCTTAGAAGAAGACTATGTGATGAACCACAAGCCCAAGTGTAGACTAGTGCTTGAAGAGTTAAGAGGGGGCGTTCCAACCTTAAGACCAACTATACAAGAGGATACACCACAAGTCACTGCACCACGTGTTATAGAAGATGCACAGGTGGTACCTCGTCGCAGTGGAAGGGTGTTAGATAGCCTGAAAGGTTCATATTTTTGGGAGAATCTTCGGACTTGGTCCCTGGTGAACATGAACTGGATCCCTAGACTTATGACGAGGCTCTCCAAGATAAGGATGCAGATTCTTGGCAAAGGGCTATGAACTTTGAGATAGAATCTATCGATTCTAATCACGTTTGGGAGCTAGTAGAACCACCCAATGGTGTAAAATCTATTGGATGCAAGTGGATCTACAAGAGAAAGAGAGGATCAGACGGGAAGGTTGAGACCTTTAAAGCTAGGCTTGTGGCGAAAGGGTATACTCAGAAAGAGGGTATCTATTATGAGGAGACCTTTTCGCCGGTAGCCATGCTTATGTCTATCCGGATTCTCTTATCTATTGCCGCTCATAGGGACTATGAGGTATGACAGATGAACGTCAAGACAGCTTTCCTTAACGGAAGTCTTGAGGAGACCATCTACATGAAGCAACCAGAAGGGTTCATTGCAAATGTAACGACCTGGAAAATTTTATCAATATTTTCTTAAAAATATTGACCATGCCTAGATGGATTCTCGAGGAACGTAGGGACACTAGTGTAAACCTTAGTATGATGCTCCATGATTTTCGATATAGAATAAGAAGCTAGGTGCTAATAGGCCTTACATGGGCTTTTCTAGTACCATGGTTATTAGTGGATTCTTGGTAGAATTTAATATAAATAAAAATGGATTTTAATTAGGAACATTAGCATGATTATGAGTGGGCCTTAGGGGAATTTTCGAAAATAATAAAAAAATAAAAATAAATAAATAAATAAATAAAGTGCATGCACCAAGGATTGAACCTTGGATCTAGTATACCATCATGTATGTACTAACCAATTCACCTAGCAAGGGAGTGCTAGTGGAAAAGGGAAGGGATTTTAGTTGAGGCTAAAGGAAGTGAAGAGTCATAGCATCATGCCTCTTCACTTGCCTCTTTCATCTAGTATATAAGAGGGAGGAATGGAAGAGACAACTTAGCACTTAAGCATTTGTCTCTTCATCCACCAAAACTCCTTCTTCCCTTCTTCTTTCTTCTTCTAGCCGAAACCCACAAGGGTTTCTTTTCCTTGGAAAAGCTTCACCAAGGACTCCATCTTGAAGATCTAAGACTTTCTACAAGGCTACAAGGGCTAAGGAGAAGTTTAGGGTTAAGAAGGTTTCTCTTTTATTTTTATTCAAGGATTATATCCAAGATAAGGAAAGGTAAGACCCCCTCACCTATGGTATGATAGCTTCCAAGTTGTTTTTCATGATCTAAGTTCTTGTTGGCATACTATGTTGAGAAATCCATAGTTAGGGCTTGTGAAGGTTTCGGCCAAGCAAGTTTTTGAGGCTAAAATCATATTGAAAACCCCTATTATGTTTCCTAATGTTTACTCATGATAAGTTAAACATAAAAGTATGATTTTGGAAATTTTGTAGCACCCTAAAACCCCCTTAGGGTTTCGGCCACATCAAGGTACCATGGCTAGGTGTAAACTCCAACCCTTCAAGCATGATTAGAATGTTTCCTATGATATCTTATGGGTAATAATGGTGATTTATATGAATTGTTCCTATGGGCTTATTACCCTTCTAGGGTTTCGGCCAATACATGGTTTAGGCCTAGGACTTAGGGTTAAATCCAATCAAGGGTTCAAAGGGTTTTCTATGGCATAATATGTAGTGTATTGGATGTTAATCATGACCTATGTGAATTTTTCCATGGACCCATGGTCTTTTAGGGTTTCGGCCAAGTCCCTAATCTAGGGCTTGGATTGGGTTAAGGTCTCAAGGATGCGTGTTTATAGGTTACTATGATGTAAGTGTATGGTTAAGCATGATGTAAGGGTCTTTATGTTACCAAACCCTAGCTTTGTGTTATGCAATATGACTTTGTATGTTAGGTTCTATGTTATGTTTTACTCATGAATATTTAGGTCATATACCATGAACATGTGTAATTGATGTAGGGGTATGTGATATTAAATAGAATAATGCATGTAGGAGGTGAAATGCCCATAATAGACATGAGTGTATGAAGGTCTATGCATGTTTTATGATGAATGCCATGAACCTAAGTAGTATGCATCGTGTTTATATGTAGCTTACCCATGCATGCTCTATGATGGATACTAGGATTATGTATACTAGATGAAATGTACCATGTATGAAATGCATGTTTATCTTATGTACCATAATCATGCAAGCTTTATGACCCAAGATAATGTTTATGCCTGGAGGCATGATTATATATGTATGTCATGTTTTTATGAATAAAAGAAGATGGATAAAGATGATGTTTATGCCTTAATTACGAATGATAAGTATGAATGATGAAGGCATAATGATGTTATGAAATAAGTATGAATGATGAAATGCCAAGCATGTTTATGTCATGCTTCATGTAACAAGATTATGTTATGTCCTAAGATATGTCAAGTATGAATGATGAAGCATGCATAGTTATTTTACTTTATGAATGAGCTTGTACCGGACCGAAGTAAGGGTCCAAGGGATGAGCACCTTAAGGACGCCTCGGTTCTGGACTACCGTAGCTGTCCACGGTTCTGGGACTACCGTAGCTGTCCAACAGGGATGGGCACCTTAAGAACGCCTCGGTTTTTGGAACTACCGTAGCTGTTCCTACCCTAGTAGGTCGAGGCTAGCTACCTCGTATTTACTTAGGGATGCGCGCTTATGATGTATGTATGTGGTATAAGCCGGGGACCCCAATGATGTTATGATTATGTTTAAGTATTTAAAAGTATAATTTTAAATTAAGCATCCTTATGTATATGCATTTGACTCATGCATCCATTCATGTTATGCATTATGCCATGATAAGTATGTTTCATGCTCATGTATATTAAGAATTATGCCATGATAAGTATGTTTCATGCTCATGTATATTAAGAATTATGCCATGATAAGTATGTTTCATGCTCATGTATATTAAGAATTATGCCATGATAAGTATGTTCCATGCTCATGTATGTTAAGAATTATGTCATGCTAAGTATGTTGTAGGTTTATGTTTATGTTAAGAATCATGCTATGTTGGTTATTCATATGCTTATGACTTACGCCAAGACTATGCTTATGTTTTATGTTCAGAATTATGTTATGTCAAATGCTTTATATGTTTATGTTTAAGTGACGTATGGTTTTAGTGAGTAGGAAAGGGTCTTACTAAGCCTATGTGCTTATAGTTTTATTTTTCTCATACCGCAGATCAAGCAAGAGGTTACTAAGGGAAGCAGCAGGAGGGGCAAGAGCATGTGCGTGTGTGGCGACGACATGGCAAAGGATTATTTTATTTACACATATCGCATGTCTTGGGTTTTGAAATGCCTCCTTAGATTCTATGCTATGTTTATAATGGTTATGCCTAATGAATGACTTAAGACTCATGATGTTTATGGATAAGTTACTTGCTACTTATGATGATTATGAATAAGCTATGGGATGGTTATATCATGATGCCATGCATGTCGTTAATATGCTAAGTCCAATGACACTAGGTTCATGAATGACAAATTTAGGCATGTATAGATGATTCATGTATTAGTTGCATGGTTAAAAGCATGTGTAGAAGGAAAAAAATTATTCCGCTGCATTAAGATGTTTTATATGTACATGTATGTTTAGCGTAACGCCGCTTTCTCGCCACACCATAAGGTGTGGGGAAAAGGCGGGCGTTACAGCAAAGGGCAAAGAGCATCATGTGTTCAAGCTTAATCAATCTATTTATGGATTGAAGCAAGTTTTATGATCTTGGAACATCCGCTTTGATGAAGTAATCCAGTCATATGGATTTATTCAAAGTCCGGATGAGTCGTGTGTATATAAGAGAAGTGACAGAAACGTAGTGGTGTTTCTTGTACTCTACATAGATGACATTTTGTTAATTGGCAACAATGTCTAAGTGTTATAAGACGTAAGGGTTTGGTTGTCCAAACAATTCGATATGAAGGACTTGGGAGAAGCGGGACACATCCTTGGGATCAAGGTCATAAGAGATCGCCAGAAAAGGATGTTGTGCTTATCCCAAGCTTCATACATTGACACTGTCCTGGCTCGTTTTAGCATGGAAAATTTCAAGAAGGGTTTTCTACCTTTCAGGCATGGAGTTCCTCTATCCAATGAGATGTGTCCGGAAATATCAAAGGAGATAGAAGAAATGAAGGCGTTTCCTTATGCATCAACAGTAAGAAGCCTCATGTATGTTATGTTGTGCACGAGACCAGATATCTGTTTTGCCTGGGCATGGTCAGCAGATATAAGAGAAACCCTGGACAGGGACATTGGACTGTGGTAAAGCATATATTGAAATACCTGAGATGGACTAGGGATTATATGCTGGTTTACCGGGCAGACCAATTAGTCCCTGTGGGTTATACGGATTCGGATTTCCAGTCAGACAGGGACAAGAGTAAGTCTACCTCAGGTTTTGTGTTTACTTTAGGAGGTGGAGCCATTGTTTGGAGGAGTGTCAAGCAAAAATACGTGGCGGACTCCACCATGGAAGCTGAGTATATGGCAGCCTCAGAGGCAACCAAGGAAGCTGTATGGCTCAGGAACTTCATCATGGACTTGGATGTGATTCCTGATTTGCCCAGATCTATCACAATCTTTTGTGATAACAGTAGTGCAGTTGCAAACTCGAAGGAACCACGAGCAAATAAGGCGAGTAAACACATAGATCGCAAGTACCACCTCATACGAGAAATCGTAAAGCGAGGAGAAGTAGCTGTCGCCAAGATTGCATCGGAGGACAACCTAGCGGATCCTTTCACTAAAGCTCTTCCTCTTCCAGCAAGAGTTTTTGATCGGCATGTGGAGGATATGGGAGTCAGATGTATGGCAGTGAGAGAACAATAGAGTCATTGAGTATAAGTAGGAGACTCTTAGATGTATATACTAAAAGACTTGCTTCTTTTTGTATATGAGATCATCTATTTTTGAAAAGAGAATCACAACAACACTAGTTGCTTGTTTATATTAGTACATGCATAAATGTCCTTTACTTTGCATTATAGATAACATGGTATGTGTTGTCACACGGAAGATCATGTTATCAGTCCCTTGCCTAGTATAAGAAAGAGGCTCACAACCGAGATGGATTTGGACAAACCATCGGGATGATTGTAGTGTAATTAGGTGTGGTTTATCTTGATCATAGAATTACACTAGTGTGCTTTGTGTGCATTGAGCAGGACCAAAACTAGAGATCATCTAATTTGTACTAACTTGATAATTGGAATGGATCTCGGATTTATTATGGAGTACAATCCCTAAATCTCGATATAATAACGGGCACATATAATTAATTATTATTTCTTTGATTTATCAATGGGTGAGATTTATTCTGTTAAATCGATAGCCGCGATAAGTAGGGAAATAATATAAATTATATGGTGTTCCGTTTATTATTGACGGAATCCGTGTCCTGGTGAGTCGGGATGATGATGCCCCCTTGATGAGCTCAAAAGGTTCATCATGTTAAACCCTGCAGGTGGATTTGATCCGACATGATGATAAGGTTGAGTGGTACTAGTCAAGGAGCCAAAAGTCGATTAATTAAAATTGTCAGTAATTTAAATTAATCGACGGACATTCGATATCTTAAACACGGGGGGATGAATGAGTCATAATAGTTGGAGCCCATATGAACATATGGGGGTTGGTAAGGTAATTCAATGAGGATCATTTAGTGGTATGGATCTTCATTAACGGATCGGGTTTGAATTGTAACGACCCAGAAAATTCTCTTAATATTTTCTGAAAATATTGAGCATGTCTAGATAATTTTCCGAAGGACCTAGAGGTATTAATACGAACTTTGGCCTAGAAAATCCATGTTTTCTCATTTAAATTGAGAAAAACTAAGTACTAATGGGCCTTATATGGGCTTTCTAGTACCACGATTATAGGTGGATTTTAGGTAAAAATTAGTATAAATATAAATATGATTTAATTAGGCATATTAGCATGATTATGAGTAAGTTTTAGCCTAATGTTCCTATTTAAACCGAGAAATTAGGTACTAATGAGCTTTAAATGGGCCCAAAAATGGGTATTAATTAGGTAAAATTAATATAAATATAAAAGGATTTTATTTAGGAATATTAGCATAATTATGGGTGATTTTAGGGTGATTTTCAGAATTTAGGAACAATAAAATAATAGGATAAATAAAATAAAAATAAAAATAAAGGTGCATGAGCCAAGGATTGAACCTTGGACCTCTTGGATAATCATGCATACTTTAACCAACTCACCTAGCAAGGGATTTCTATTGGGAAATGAAATAGAGTTTGGCTAAGGCTTAGGGGAAGATGAGGGGTCATGAAGAGACTCTTCATTTGCCTCCTTAAAGGGGCTATAAAGAGAGGGTTTGGGGGGTTACTTCTCTTCTTCTATCAAGTCACCTTCTCCCCTCCTCCTTCATTCTAGCCGAACACCAAGAAGGGGTTTTCCCTTGGAAAAACTCCACATCTCCAAGATCTAGGTTCCTTCCAAGGCTACAAGGGCAAGGAGGGATCAAGGGTCAAGAGCTTTACAAGTTCTTTCTCTTTTAAGGTCTAAAAATCAAGAAACCTCAAGTAAGACTCCCTCACCCCTGGTATATTAGTTTTTTATGATTTTCTATGATTTTTTAGCATATTATAAAGGTTGGTTTGAGATTTTAAGTTGGAAAAGAAAGAAACCAAGAATCCTAGCCTAAGGGGGGTTTCGGCCCTAGGACTTTTGGGTCCATAATGATGCTATAAATCCTAGTTATGTTTTCTAATATGCTCTCATGATGTTTAGAGATTAAATATAATTTTGGGGAATTTTTGGGGTACCCTAGGGTCCCCTAGGGTTTTCGGCCAACCCATGAACTCATGGGTAGGGTTAAATCCAAACCCCCAAGCATATGTGTTGTGTATTATCATGATATAAGGGAGATTGAGGGTGACTTATGAGACCTTTTACAAGGCTTTGTGACCCACAAGTTTCGGCCAAGGTTTGATGGTAGGGCAAAAGTTAGGTCTTTCCCCAAGTAAGGGCTCTAATGGCCCTTATAGTATGGTATGGTTGATATTAATGGTTGATTGGGGATTTTTAATGGAATTTTTCCATGCACCCATGCCCTAACAAGATTCGGCCAGCCCTAGGAAGGAGGGTTAAGGGTTAGGGTTAACCCTAATCATGAGGCCTAAGGGCTTCCTATGGTCATATAGGTAATGTATGTATGCTCCTTTACCTTATGCTATCTTATATGCTTATGGAAATGATGGGAACCTTCCATGTAGGTTTCGGCCAAGGCCATGTAAATAGGGTTTGGTGGAGTTAAGGTTCAAAGAATGATGGTTTATGCTTATTATGAAGTATATATGTAGGTTCAAGCATGTGGTAGAAATTTAAGTTACCTATAACCCTAACTTTAAGCACCATGTTTATGTTGTATGCTTATGGTTGGATGCCATGCTTAATAGGGTTATTTATGAATGTCTTATGTTCCATGTCATGCACTTGGATAGTAGGTAACATGTTTATGGAAGTCCTACCTATATATGCTTATGTTATGTTAAGAACCATGTCATGTTATATGCTTATGTTATGTTAAGAACCCCGCCATGTTATATGCTTATGTTATGTTAAGAACCCTACTATGTTATATGCTTATGTTATGTTAAGAACCCTACTATGTTATATGCTCAGGTTATGTTAAGAACCATGTTATGTTTATGATAAGAATGATACCATGATAAGTATGTTATGTTTATGATAAGAATGATGCATGCCATGTTTTATATATGAAGATGTATGCCATGTTAATAAATAATGATGCATGCCATGTTATGAATAATGATGCATGCCATGTTATGAATAATGATGCATGCCATGTTTATGAAGAAAGATAATGCTCATCATGATGGACAAGCATGTTTTAAGTCATGCTTCATGTAACAAGTTATGCCATGTTTAAATATGCCATGAATGTCTTATGAATGATGAAGCATGTAAAGTATTTTACTTTATGAATGAGGCTTGTACCGGACCGAAGTATGGGTCCAAGGGATGGGCACCTTAAGAACGCCCCGGTTCTGGACTACCGAAGCTGTCCACGGTTCTGGCACTACCGAAGCTGTGCAACAGGGATGGGCACCTTAAGAACGCCCCGGTTCGAGGACTACCGACTATGCTGTCCTTACCCTAGTAGGTCGAGGCTAGCTACCTTGTATTACTTAGGGATGCGCGCCATGATGTATGTATGTGGTACAAGCCGGGGACCCCAACAATGTGATGATTATGTTTAAGTATTTAAAAGTATGTTTTTAAAAGTTAGGCATCTATATATATATATATATATACATATGCATTCCACCCACGCATTCATTCATGTGATGCATTATGCTATGATGATGATGTCTTATGCTTATGATTCATGTTAAGAAATGGGTATGATAGTAAATGATTTATGCCATGATTATGTTAAGAAGATGCCCATATGCTATGATGGAAAATATGCCCATGATATGCTAGATAGGTTGGTCTATACCTTATGTTTATGTTTATACCATATTCCATGCCATGTTAAGAATGTCTAATGATGATTATGTTTATACCATGTTCCATGCCATGTTAAGAATGTCTAATGATGATTATGTTTATATCATGTTCCATGCCATGTTAAGAATGTCTAATGATGATTATGTTTATACCATGTTTTATGCCATGATAAGAATGTTTAATTATGTTTATGCTTATGTTTATGCTTTATGCCATGATAGGAATGTTTAGTTATGTTTATGGTTATGCCATGTATCATGCCATGTAAAGTTTAAGTAGGTTTATGTTTATGCTTCATGTTTAAGACTAAATGATGATTATGTTTCATATGATTATGAATGAATGACGAATGGTTTTAGTGAGTAGGAAAGAGTCTTACTAAGCCTGTGTGCTTATAGTCTTTTTCCTTATACCACAGATCATGCAAGGGGACAATGAGGAAGCAGCAGGAGGGCAAGAACGTATGTGTGTGATAGTGACTTGGCCCAGGAAACCAAATGTTTACAGTTTATGCTAGAACTTTACTTTTGATGTCTCTATGCTCGAATAATGACTCATGGAACTTTATGTTATGATGTTAAGCATGATATGATAAGATATTTAAGTATAAAGTCAATATGCCAAGTTTCCATGTCATTATGTTAAGAATGGTAGTAGGGGGCATGTAAGTGTAAAGTTAAAGTTATTCCGCTGCAGTATGATGTTACATGCCCTAAGTATGTTAGTGTAACGCCGCTTTATGAAAGAAAGAAAAAAAAAAGCGGGCGTTACATGGATCCATTAGCAGGCCAAGATCCAACTCCTCCTCTTAGTCCCTGCCTTAGCCCTATAAATACCCCATGAGATCATGAAACCAAGGCTTAATCCAATACATAAGAGATCCCTAGATCCTCTCCCTCTTTTCTCTCATCTCCTCTCTCCTAGGTCAATGGTGGGCACCGACACATAGGAGGAAGAAAACTTTCGGTGAGGGTGAAGGAAGAGGCTTGGTCTCTTCTTCTTCCCTCAGCTACCTTCTCCTTTCTTCCCCTAAGGGCGCGCACAATTTTGGAAGAGAGAAAACCACCGCCGGCGACACTTCTTCTCCCTTCAAGTTGGCCGGCGATAGAGAGAAGGAAGAGGGAGAGTTGGGTGGTTGTTTGGATTGTTGAGGAGAGTTTATCTCTTCTTCTTCTTCCATTCTTTCTTCCTCACCTTGCTCTTCTCTTCCTCGTGACCGTGCGTGAGCTGGGAGCAAGAAGGAGGGGCGGCGGCGCCGGCCAAAACTAGGTTTTGGGCCGGCGGCAAGTGGAGAGGTGGTCCTAGGGTTTCGGCCAAGCTAGGAAGAAGAGAGAAGCGCCTTGGTGATTCTGGTTCTCGGTAGCTCGTCGCCCACACGATGTCCGAGAGGGGAGGGACATAAGGTAGAAGGCTACGAGGTAAAGGGAAGGTATAATTCTCTTCCTTAGCTCCTATTGTTCCTTTGGTTTTGCCTCGTTATTTTAAAATTAATTGATTATTGTTGTTTGATTATTTGTTAATTAATATTCAATAATTAATTAATTGGACCCCCGATTATAAACACAAAAACTGGCGATCCACTCGTCATCTTTTCCGCGGTCGTTTGGTTAGGAGAATTACAAGGCATGATCTTTGTGATAGGCCAAGTTTTAATTCGTACCGAATGATACGATGACGAGGTGGTCGTTGGGAGACGGGTCTCCATTCGGATTAATTTTTAATCTGTAGACATGGAGAGGTCTCTCAAGGATGACCAAGTATTCGCTAGGGAAACCCGCTAAGCCATACCCAACAGTGACATTGAAAGGGCCATATACATCAGTATGTATGAGTCCTGACAAGTCTGTCGCTCTTTCGCTATGTCCACTAAATGGAGTCTTGGAAATCTTTCCTAAGGACATGATTTACATGTCTCATATGATTCAAAATCAAATGAGTCTAGTAATCCATCCTTATGGAGCTGGGATATGCGATTATCATTTATATGACCCAAATGACAATGCCTTCTCTAAGTCTAGAACATAGAGTCCATTCATAAGTAGTGCTCTACAATAGAACATGTCATTTAATATTATAGAACAACATTTATCCTTTATGATAAATGAAAAGCCTTTCTTTTCCAAACAAGATACAGAAATTATGTTCATAGTTAGTGCAGGTACATAAAAGCACTCCTCTAGTTCTAAGATAAGTTCAGTGGGCAAAAAAAAAGTACTTAAATTTTCTACAAGTAAAAAAAAAAAAGACATGGAATATGTTCCTACAGCTATAGCAGCAACTCTTGAGTCATTGCTTACTCGTAGGTCCACTTCGCCCTTTGTCAACGATCTAGCTCTTCAAAGGTCCTGCACATTAGTACAAATGTGAGATGCGAAATCGGTATCTAATACCCAAGAAGAAGAAATAGATAGATTGACTTCTATAACAAAAATACCTGAGGTTGAAGTCTTACTTCTTTTCTTTTTTACTTCCTCCAGGTAGAGTTTGCAGTTCCTCTTTCAATGTCCAGTCTCACCATAGTGGAAGCAGGTCCCTTCCTTAGGCATCTCGCCTTTGACCTTTAGTGCAGTAAAGTTGGCCTTGCCTTTGGCTTGGGTCTTACTCTTGCCCTTAGGCTTTCATTTGCCTTTGCCCTTCTGTACCATCAGTACATTACTGGTCTTGATTTTCTTGAGATTGGGTTCAATAGTTTTCAACATACTGAGCATTTTAAGCAAAGGCTTGTCACTTTCATTCATGTTATAGTTCATGACAAATTGATTGTACCCGTCTAGCAACGATTATAGGATATGGTCCGTGGCTAATTCTTGACCTAGTAGAAATTCTAGCCTTTCAAGTTCTTAACATACCCAATCATCTTGAGTACATGAGTTCTTACAGGAGTTCCTTCTTGCATCATGCATGCATATAGGGTCTTGGACACCTTAAACCGATTGTGCCTAGCTTGCCCTTGATATAGTTATTTTAGGTGCTCAACCATATCATGTACATCCATGTTCTCATGTTGTTTCTGAAGCTCAGAGTTCATGGTGGCAAGCATGAGGCATGATACATTGAGTGCATCATCCTGATCCTTCTTGTAAGCATCTTTTTCCGCACGAGTGGCGGTAGTAGTGGGTGCTTTTTGTAACGCCCGTTTTTTTTTCCATAAAGCGGCGTTACGCTAAACATACATGTGCATATAAAACATCTTAATGTAGCGGAATAACTAGTACTTAAATCATATACCCATGTCTGGGTTATCATTCATGGACATGGTGACATTATACTTAACATATTACCAGCATACCTAGCATCATGACATCAACTTTCCATAACTTATTCATAAGCATTTCAGGTAACATATTACCAGCATGCATAGCATGATGATATCATCTTTCCATAACTTATTCATAATCATTTCAGGTAGCAAGTAGATTATCCATAACTTCACGAATAGTAGGTTGTTTCTTAGGCATAACTATCATAAGTCGAGCATAAACCAAAATAAGCATTGTCAGATCACAAAACATGCAATAAGTGAAATGAGAGGGTTTCTTGGCCATGTCACTACTACACACCCATGTTCTTGCCTCTCCTGCTGCTTCCCTTAGAAATCTCTTGCTTGATCTGCATGCGGTATAAGAAAATAAGACTATAAGCACGGAGGCTTAGTAAGACCCTTTTCCTACTCACAAAAATCCATACGTCGTATAAACATGAACATAATGCTTCAATCCTACATATCATAGCATAATTCTTATCATGAACATCTACACAATCATGGCATCATCGTTTTAGCATAAACATAAATAAAATCATGGCATCAGAATTTAGCATGAACATAGATATCATCATGGCATCATAGTCTAGCATGAACATAAATAAAATCATGACATCATAATTTAGCATGAACATAGATATCATCATGACATCATAATCAGGCATGAACATAAATAAAATCATGGCATCATAATTTAGCATGAACATAGATAAAATCATGACATCATAATTTAGCATGAACATAAATAAAATCATGGCATCATAATTTAGCATGAACATAAATAAAATCATGGCATCATAATTTAGCATGAACATAAATAAAATCATGGCATCATAATTTAGCATACACATAAATAAACATAAATAAAATCATTTGCATAAACATACTTTGCATTAACATACCTTGCATAAACTTACTTTGCATAAGCATACTTATCATAAACATAATGCATAACATGGATGGATGCATGGGCAAATGCATATACCATAGGGATGCTTAGTTTGAAATCATACTTTTAAATACTTAAACATAATCATAACATTCATTGGGGCCTTGGCTTGTACCACATTCATACATCATATGTGCGCATCCCTAAGTAAATATGAGGTAGCTAATCTCGACCTACTAGGGTAGGGACAGCTTCATCGGTAGTCCCTGAACCGTGGACAGCTTCATCGGTAGTCCAGAACCGTGGACAGCTTCATCGGTAGTCCAGAACCGTGGACAGCTTCATCGGTAGTCCAGAACCATGGACCTTACTTAGGTCCGGTACAAGCCCATTCATAAAATAACATACTTTCACATGCTTCTTCATTCATAAACATACATAGCATAATCATTCATTCTTAATGCTTAACATCATCATTATGCCTTGAAGGCATACACTTTATTTTCATTCATCATTTTCATTCCATATCATCATTTTGCCTTGAAGGCATGAAACTTAACTTCATTCATCATTTTCATCCATGAACATGACATATATACATATCATTCATAAATCATAGCATACATACATACTATTCATAAATCATGGCATACCTACATAACTAGCATCTTAATTCATAAAAACATGCATGGTCATGGTACATAGGAAAACATGCCTAGGTCTTTTCATACATGATACATTTCCTTAGGTTCATGGCACATGGTCTAAGCATTTATGAATCATCATAACAAATGGCCTATCATACAAGTCATGACCCATAAGCTAGGGTTTTGGTTGACATAAAATTCTTCCAACATACCTAACCATATACATACATCTTAGTACCCTATAAACATGCATCCTTGTGGTCTTAACCCAACCCTAGCCCTAGGTTAGGGCCTTGTCCAAAACCCTAAGGAGCCCTAGGTCCATGGAAAATACATATAGACCACCAATAACATCCCATACAAACATAAAATGCCATAGAAAAACCTTTGATCCCATAATTAGGGCTAACCCTATTCCTTTAGCCCTAGATTAGCCCTTGGCCGAAACCTAAAGGCCCAATGAAATTCATAGAAAAATCATTATAAAACCCAATTACTATCCATCATGTCATAGGGAAACAAATTAAACATGTTGGATGGTTAGATCATGTTCCATCCATGAGTTAAAGGTCTTGGCCGAAACTTAGAGGAGCCATTGCACAAGTAAAAATTCACATGAATCACCACTAACATCACTTACATCATAAGGAGACATAAGAATCATCATTAGAGAGTTAACACGAGTCCTAGCCATGGAAACATGAAGTGGCCGAACCCTAGAAGTCCTCTTTCATGGATTTCTCAACTTAGATCTCAACCAAAAAACTTATATCATAACCATATCAAGGAAAACCATTACACCATAGGTGAGGGAGTCTTACCTTAGACTATCTTGGTTATAGACCTTAGATGGGGAGGAGGTTGAAGACCTTGTTGTCTCTTGACCACTCATAGCCTTTGCAACCTTGTAAAAAGCCTTGGATCTTGGAAGAGGGACCTTCTTGTGAAGCTTTCCAAAGGGAAACTCCCCCTTGAAGTTTCGGCTAGAATGAAGAAGGAAGAGGGAGAAGGGTGGACTTGGTGGAAGAAGAGAAGTAACCCCCATGCCCTCTCTTTATACCACTTTAAGGAGGCAAATGAAGAGTCATGGTGTCTCTTCCCTTCATGACCTTTCATTTCCCCTAAGCCTTAACCAAAATCCACTTCATCCTCTACTAGCACTCCCTTGCTAGGTGAATTGGTTAGAGCATGCATGGTTGTAGACTAGGTCCAAGGTTCAATCCTTGGTGCATGCACTTTATTTTTATTTTCTTTTTATTTCATTTTTCCTTATTTCCAAAAATTCCCTAAAATTCACCCATAATCATGCTAAAATTCCTAATTACAATTCTTTTATATTTATATTAAATTTTTGCCTAAAATCTACCGATAATCATGGTACTAGAAAGCCCATGTAAGACCCATTAGTACTTAGTTTCTCAATTTAAATGAGAAATTCATGGATTTCTAGGCTAAGGTTCGTACTAATATCTCTAGGTCCCTCAGAAAATTATCTAGACATGATCAATATTTTAAAGAAAATATTAAGAAAATTTTCCGGGTCGTTACACTTTTGGAAGAGGTTGCTCTAGGATGTACAATTTTCTTTCTTATTTGAGGATGATCCTTAAGTTTTTGTACCAGTACAGGAAATTATCTCCGTTGAGCTTGTCCCTCTCAAGGACAAATCATAGAGAGAGAGTATTTGATGTGTTAGACGACATGGTGATCTACAATAGTAAAACATGCAGAAATAAGTATCATATCTAGATCATTTAATTAGGTCTTTAATTAAATGATACTCCAACTGAATCGTAAAGCCTTGATAGGGGCTAGTCATGGATGTAGGCAAACTCAATTTGTCGACACTACTAGATCCAAACTAAATAGCGACCACATTCATGTGGACAAGATCCATATTATACCTCATCTTGAGTTAGCTTTGACTAATCGCCCAAGACTTGGTATAATTATGTAGACAATATTTTACCAATTACATCTTATGCAACTCTTGGAAACAAAGAGTCAAGATTCATATTACACATCATCTTGAGTTAGCTTTGGCTAATCGCCCAAGACTTAGTATAATTGTCCTCTTACCCAACTTTCCTAACTTTTTGTATATGCCTCTAAGTTTCTCAATCCAATTGAGATGACTTAGTTAAGTCTCACCCATAGTTCGATAGCAGGACATCACAATTGTCCTCTCACACTCTACCATGATAAAATGTGTCATTTTTCTTTGGCAAACCAAACAACAAATGATCGAGGTAGTTATGAGTACCAAACTTTGGTAGGTATATCGAGTTGACTTAATTGAGATAAATGTTTATCTGATCATGCATCATATTCACACATTACATATATCAACATATATGTAGCAAAACATGACATGGTTATGACCCGTATACTATAATTTTCTCAAGCCAATGAGAAAATTGATGGTCAACCTAGGGATAATATCTTCTCCAAGTGCATCCTTCGGTCGTCATGTGTCGTCGGCATTCTTCTTGTAACTTCATCCTTCAATGGACATTCCACTTCTCATTTTGTATATTACAAATTAGGAAAACTTGAGTTACATGCGAGTCTAAATCTATTTTACAACTAGAAAAATAGAGATAAGGCATGACACACAGGCCGTATTATGAATTACATTACAACATGCTTAGACACATACATCCAATCACATTGGGCTTAAGGCCATAACCATGCATCATGCCATCAATCACAGATAATAGATCTGGGATATTAATTTTATTATGAGTGCAAAAATTACTTATGAGCAGAAACCTCATGGCGGCCCGCTAGCAGGTTAGCGGGTGGGGTTAAGGGGCAGCGCCTCCGAAAACAAATTTCATTTGTTTACTATTGAATGAGTCGTTGCCCTAAATCCATCAAAAGAGAATACAATGTTGGATCGAGGGTTGGCAAGAGGGGGGTGAATTGCCCCTAAAAAAGAAAATGAATCTTTTGTATAATTTTGATAAAGATTTTTATTAGTCCAAGTAGAAATAATAAATATAAAACAAATAGAGCAAATTGAAAGAGAGAGACAATTGGATTTACTTGGTTTTCAACCGGGGAGGTTGCTAATCCAAGGATGAAATATAGCTTGATTCTCCTAAATATATTTCCTTTGGGCGGAGAAGCCTCTTACACGTGGAAAGCTGAGAACAAGAAGAACATATTACAACTAACTAGCTTGCTATTGCTTGGAATGTGTTTAATGTTGAAACTAAGCTTCATGGGTCTATTTATAGCCTCGGTGAAAACTATCCGTTTACTGACGTGGTAGTTACAGGGCACCCAAGAGGTCTTGAGGGCCTGACACTGTTAGGATGTATACTAAAAGCCTTGCTTTTATATAGACATCTATATTTTGAAAGAGAATCACAAGATCATTGTTTGCATATTTATATTAGTATGTGCATATTGTCTGATACTTTATATTATAGATAACATGGTGTGTGGTGTCGCACAGAAGATCATGTTATCAGTTCCTTGTAGAGTATAAGTAGAGGCTCATAACCGAGATGGATTTGGACAAACCATCAGGATGGTTGTAGTGTAATTTGATGTTGGTTTATCTTGACCATAGAATTACACTAGTGCACTTTGTGTGTATTGAGCAAGACTGACATAGAGGTGATTCAATTTATATTGACTTAATAATTGAATCAGACCTCAGTTATTATGGAGTACATGCTCTGAATCCCGATATAATAACGGGCATATATACTTAATATTTATTTCTTTGATTTACCAATGGGCGAGATTTATGTATTAAATCGATAGACCTGGTAAGTTAGGAAATAATATTATTTACATGGTGTGCCATTGATTATAGAAGGAAACCTTATCCTGGTGAGTCGGGTTGATGATGCCCCCTTGAGGAGCTCATAAGGTTCATCATGTTAAATCCTGTACGTGGACTGGTCGGACATGATGATAAGGTTGAGTGGTACTACTCAAGGAGTTAGATGTTAATTAAATTGTTAGTAATTTAATTAATTAATGGATATTTGATATCTTAAACATGGGGAGATTTTTGTACTCATAATAGGTGGAGTTCATATTTAAATATGGGGGTTGGTGAGATAGATCAATGAGGATCCTTTAGTGGAATGGATCTTCATTAATGGATTGGGCCTTGATTCATTAGGTGGTCAAGACCCAACTCCTCCTCATGGTCCCTATTGTAGCCCTATATATACCCATGGTGTCATGAGACCAAGACATCCAATTATCCTAAGGCTTGGGTTTTTCTCCTCCCTTCTCTCTCCTAGGGTTCGGTCGGCGCCACCTTGTCTTGGGCGGCAAGACAAGGGGAGGAAGAGAGCTTCTTCTCTCCTTTTCTCTTCATTGAAGCGCACGACTAGGACAAGGAAGGAGAAGAGAAGTTTTCTCTAGGTTCCTTGTGGGCGTGCGAGACCTTCATAGGGGAGAAAAGATGGTCGGCGCCACCTTGGAGGTGGATCCTTGGCCGGCGGCGAGAAGAAGAAGAAGGAGGAGTGGCAACCGGCTGTGCTTAGGGTTGAGGTTGTTAGGATGTATACTAAAAGTCTTACCTTTTTAGTATGCACATCTATATTTTGAAAGAGAATCACAAGATCACTGTTGCATGATTATATTAGTATGTGCAAAATGTCTAATACATTACACTATAGATAACATGGTGTGTGGTGTCACACAGAAGATCATGTTATCAGTTCCTTGCAGAGTATAAGTAGAGGCTCACAACCGAGATGGAGTTGGACAAACCATCAGGATGGTTGTAGTGTAATTTGGTGTTGGTTTATCTTGACTATAGAATTATACTTGTGCACTTTGTGTGCATTGAGTAGGAACAACATAGAGGTGATCCAATTTATACTGACTTTATAATTTGATTAGACCTCAGTTTATTATGGAGTACATGCTCTGAATCCCGAAATAATAATGGGCACATGTACTTAGTATTTATTTCTTTGATTTACTGGGTGAGATTTGTTGGTGCAATCGACCCAAGTATGATCGGGAGGATCATGAGTTTTGATGTGTGTGTCAATATGATTAAGTTAGAGTTTTATATTGATCTAATATGTGTATGTGAGTGTGCAGGTTTGCATGATACACATAAACTTGGTTGGATATCTTTGGGTACGGTGAAGGGTGGAATGGAGGCAAGCCGTGGGCTTGTGTGCACATCCGAGGGACCATGGACAAAGCAGGGGCGATGAGCCAAGGGAAGCAGACTTTGAGGCGTTAGTGAAGGATGACATGGAGGCAAGCCAAGGGCTTGTGTGCGCATTTGAGGGACGAGGGCCAAAGTCGAAGAGGGCTTGAAGGCAACAGGTCGGGGCTGCTGGAGCAGGGACGATGAGCTTAGGGAAGCGGACTTCGCATGCATGATTTCAGGCCCATGCTGGGCCTGAAATTAATAGATTTCAGGCCCACGTTTTTTTTGATTTCTGCAGATTTTGATTTCTACATACGTTTTTTTTTGAAATTTTTTTACGCTTTTTTTTTGATTTCTGCATTCATTTTTTTTTGAAATTTTTTTACGTTTTTTTTAAATTTCTGCATATGTTTTTTTTGATTTTTTTTATATATTAATATATTTATTAAATATTATTTAATATATTAATTTTTATTAATCAAATATAAAAATTATTTATTTATATTTTTAAATCACGTTCGATGAGCTATTTTTAACTGAAATATTTTTTTAATTTTTTACCTTACGTTTTTAGCGCCGATTTCATAATATATTATTTTAAAATAAAAGTCTGAAAAAGCACGTGCAGATGTCTCGAAATTTGTTACTAAGAGAGAGAAAGAGAAAGATAGCAGTTAGACATAAAGGTCTGCGCCCTTTGGTAAAATAGAAACCATGGTACGCCCTTTGGTAAATTGCTGTAATTTTAAACTTTATACATATGTGTTTAAACCATGCAACTAACACTTGAATCTTATAAACATGTCTTAACTATCATTCCTAAACATGGTTACATGGTAACTTAGCACTGTCATAACTTAAAAATACAAGACATATCATGTGAGACATAACATTATTGATCATGCTTGCATTAAACATCACTTATCCTACCATCAAGCTTAAAGCCAACATAACTATAGCATCATGGGATAGCATATTAACATAATAATTTTAGCCATGACAAGTATAGCAATAAAGCATGATATAGAAACCACATAAGTTGTTCTTTAGGCAAAACCATCATAAGTATAACATGTAACTAAAGAGGACAATGCAAAATATAGGACATGGGACAAAGTATAGGTATTAGGATCTTTTTTTTTTTTTTGCCAAGTCACTGCCACACACACACACTTGCCCTCCTGCTGCTTCCCTTAGCTTAATATCCTCTTGCATGATCTGCGGTATAAGAAAATAAAACTTATAAGCACATAGGCTTAATAAGACTCTTTCCTACTCACTAAAACCATATGTCACATATAAGGCATAACATAGAGAGAGTAACATAAAACAAAGGCATATCATGAGAAGGTATTCATAAAGCATAAAACATTTAACATGAGGAGGCATATAGATGTACATGGAAATACATAATCATATGGAAGTGCTTAACATGAAATGAAGGTACATAAAGCTCATGACATAAGAAATACTTGTCATAAAATATAAGCATATGACATACTTGACATGACATAATTCTTAACAATAAACATAAGCATATGACATACTTGACATGACATAATTCTTGACATAAACATAAGCATATAACATACTTGACATGAACATAGTTCTTAACATAAACATAAGCATTTAACATACTTGACATGTCATAGTTCTTAACATAAATATAAGCATATAACATACTTGACATGACATAGTTCTTAACATAAACATAAGCATATGACGTTCTTAACATAAACATAAGCATATGACATACTTGACATGACATAATTCTTGACATAAACATAAGCATATAACATACTTGACATGACATAGATGCATAGCATGAATGAATGCATGAGTTAAATGCACATAACATAAGGATGCTTATTTGAAAATCATACTTATAAATACTTAAACATAATCATAACATCATGGGGGGGGGGCCCGGCTTGTACCACATACATACATCATATGCGTGCATCCCTAAGTAAATGCGAGGTATCTAGTCTCGACCTACTAGGGTAGGGACAGCTACGGTAGTCCCAGAACCGAGGCTGACATAAGGAGCCCATCCATGTTGAACAGTTGCGGTAGTCCCAGAACCGTGGACAGCTACGGTAGTCCAGAACCGAGGCTTTCATAAGGAGCCCATCCCTTGGGCCCTTACTTCGGCCCGGTACAAGCCCATTCATAAAGTAAAATAGCTTCACATGCTTCATCATTCATACATTCATAGAACATTCATAGCATAATTGAAGATATAAACATGATCTTAATACATGAAGCATGGTATAAAGCATACTTAGCATTTCATCATTCTTACTTAATGCATAGCATCATTATGCCTTAAAGGCATGAACATCATCTTCATTTATAAGGCATGACATACATATATAATTATGCCTTAAAGGCATAAACATCATCTTAGTTCATAAAGCATGCATGATCATGGTACATAAGGTAAGCATGCATTACATACATGATACATATCACATAACATACATGATCATGGTATCTATCATAAAGCATGCATGGGTAGGATCCATATGAACATGATACATACTACATAGGTTCATGACATTCAACATAAAACATGCATAGGTCTACATAACCATATATCTATCATAATACATATGTTCGAGGCACTTAACATAATACATGCATAATTCTACATAAACATGAGGACACATGTGTTCATGGTATATGACTTAAAACATTCATCAATAAAACCTACTAAAACATGGCACATAATATAAGCATACAAGGTCATGATGCGTAGCACATAAAATTAGGGTTTTAGGTAACATAAAATTCATACAACATGCTTGAACATATATCTACATCATAATAAGCCATAAACAAGTATTCTTGAAACCCTAACCCAACCCAAACCCTAGTTGAGGTGCTTGGCCGAAAGTTGGAAGAAGGGAGATCCCATTATTCAAGCAACATGTGAGGTACTATAAGTAAAGTAAAGCCCATACAATACATACAATGCCATATGAAGCCATTAGAACACATGATTGGGGCTAACCCTAATTCCTAGCCCTATAATTTGGTCTTGGCCAAAACCCTAGAGGGGTCTTAAATCCATGAAAAATTCATATAATTCACAATTAACATCCATTATATCATAGGGAATCATAATAAGCATGCTTGGAGGGTTAGATCTAATCCTAACCATGGAAAGGAAGAGGTGACCGAAACTTCATGAGGGTCTTAGGGTGGTACAAAAATTCCACAACTCATAATTCATTCTTTATTTATCATGAGAAAGCATTAGGAAGCATAAGTGAGGTTTTAACATCATCCTAAACCCAAAAAAGGGTGCTTGGCCGAAAGTTGTAGGAACCCTAAGTCCATAGTTTTCTCAACATAGATCCCAAACAAAACTTAAATCATGATAGACAACATAAAAACTATTATACCACAGGTGAGGGAGTCTTACCTTTCTTGATCTTGGTTATAAACCTTGAATAGAGAAACCAAAGAAAACCTTCTTGGCCTTAGAATACCCTTTGCCTTTGTAGCCTTGTAGAAGAACTTGGATCTTCAAGAGGTAGTCTTCTTATGAAGTTTTCCAAGGGGAAAACCACCTTGTGGGTTTCGGCTAGGAGGAGGAAGAAGAGAGGAGAGGAAGATCCCTTGGTGGAAAAAAAGAGGAAGAAATAACTTAGGTGATTCTTCACTCCTCATCCCCCTCTTTTATACTAAGTGGAGGGGCAAGTGAAGGGGCATGGTGTCTCTTCACCTTCTTTTAACCTCAACTAAAATCCTCTTCCTTTTCCTCTAGTACTCCCTTGCTAGGTGAATTAGTTAGTACATGCATGATGAAGCTCTAGGTCCAAGGTTCAATCCTTGGTGCATGCACTTTATTTTTATTCCATTTACTCTTATTTTTGGCAACGCCCACATAAGAACCCATCAAGAGTTATGCTAATATTCCTAATTGGAAATTCATTTCCATCTATGTTAAAATTCTATCTAAGGTCCACTAATAGCCATGGTACTAGAAGAGCCCATGTAACACCCATTAATATTTAGCTTTTTAATCTATATAAGAAATCATGCTAAGGTTCATGCTAGTATTCATATGTTACTCAAGAATCCATATAGACATGATCAATATTTTAAAGAAAAATATTGAGAGGATTTTACGGGTGTTACACCAAGGGAGTGGACCTGAAGGCACGCGTGGAGAGGGTCAACGGAGTGAGTAGGAGTGCTATTATAAGCTGGGCAGTCGACTGGGGATTGTCCAGTCGACTTCCAAAACTCACATTGTGTGTTTGGCCCTGGACCAGTCGACTGCTCTAGGAGCAGTCGACTGGTGTGTAGTAGAATTCGAACATTGGGGCTGTTAACGGTCGAATCTGAGTGGGGGCAGTCGACTGCCCTGGGAGCAGTCGACTGCCAGCGAGGGTTTCCAGCCTGAGTTCTATTTAAAAAGAACTCGGTTTGGGCTGGAGTTCTTGGCGAAATCTACTCGGGTAGAGTAGATTAGTTGCCTTTGGTGCTCAGGTATTGTCGAGGTGCTGTGGCGAGGTTTCTCCACCCATAAGGAGCGACAAGGGCTAGCCGGAGGTTATCCGGGGAGTGATCCACCAAAAGATTCTTGGATTAGTCACCCTTAGGGGTGGATACCAAATAAATCTCTCTTGTTAGCGTTGTTTGTATTCATTATTATTGTTTCCGCTTGCGCAAGTAACAACGTAGGTACAAGAAGAACCGAAATATGCTATTCACCCCCCTCTATCAACCGTCAATGATCTAACAAGTAGCATCAGAGCGAAGGACCGCTCTTATTGGACTAATCGCCAAAGGAGCACAAGCTAGAGGGAAAAATGATGGAAGATAAGTTGGGGGAAGATATCTACACTCCACCGTCTTACGACCATAAAGATTTCGAATATGGGAAAGCAAGAATAGAGACATGGTTCGGAATGGAGTGTGATCTTAGGGTTGCACTTGAAGAGCCATTCAAAATTCCAAAGGATAAGCACGGGAAGAAGCTTAGGCCTAGATATTGGAGTCAAGAGCAACAAAATCAATCGAGGGCAAATATGAAGGTAATTGATATATTAGTTAATTTTTTGCCTAACAATATTTTGAGTAGTGTAGGGACATATGAAAATACACATGAATTGTGGAACAAGATAGAAGATTTTCATAAGAACACCATCCAAGCTCAACTAATAGAAGATTCCAATGAAGTAAGCTCCATGATTCAAGAAGAGGAGAGAATTGAATTATCTACACCTTCAAGTGAGGAAGAAGAGAGTGAGAGATCATCAACCTCATCAAGAGAAGAAGAGGAGGTGTCAAATTCAAAAATTGAGGGGGAGGAGAGACCCTCATCTATACCGGAGCAAGAAGTAGCCTCCACCTCCACCAAAGCAAAGAAAAAGGACTATATCACATGCTTTGGGTGTAATGAAAGGGGACACTACAAAGATAAGTGTCCAAATGGTAAGAAAAAGGAGGTACACTATAAATCCATCTCAATTCAATTAAATTCTAACATGAGTTGTAGGAATGAGGAAGCTCAAAAGAAAAGAGAGAAGATTCGATGCTTCACATGTGGAGAGCTAGGACACTACCACAGCAAGTGCCCAAGAAAAGGAGACTTAAAGAAATTGGGACACTTGAGAAGATGAGAGAAAGAGGAAAGGAAGAAAAGGAGCCCTTATCATGGAGGAACTACAAGGGTAAGGGAGGTAATTCCTAACCCTGAAGTAAAATGTAATTCGAATTCAAGTTCTGTTGTGCATGTTAAAAATCATGCAAATTATTCATCCATGCATGCTAAAAATAATGAAAATTGCTTACTTGTGCACAATTTTAGATTTAGATATAATGATAGGACTAGGGTTAACAAGGTAGATCAAAACCCTAGGAAAAGCATGCATCATGATAAACCTAGGACCTTTGTACCTAAGGATCTAGACATAAATCCCAAGAAGGGAAGACATGTGCCTAGAAAGGCGGGTAGGTCTAGGGATGTCCAAAGTGGGCATATGGATACTAAGGTTAGAAACTTGGAAAGGGAAAATCAAGCCTTGAGGGCAATGCTTGATAAATTGAAGAAAATCCTAGAAAGATTCAAGGTTGGATCTAAGGGTTTAGATATGATGTTGCGTAGTTTAAAACCCAACTATGATAGATCGGGATTAGGATACCGGTCTAGAGTCTCCAATGCCAACAAAAAGAAGTATGCTGGGGAAACATATAATCATGGCAAGAAGGAGAAGCCTAAAAATGGCAAGGGGGTGCCATTTAAAGGGAAAGATAAGAAATTAACCAAGGACAAGGTGCCCAAGGTTAAAAAGGTTAGGTTTGTAGGCCAAGAGTCACCGGGGGCACACCAGTGTGGTCTAGTGTGGATTGGGTCACCTAGGGAGGTGGCTAGGGCTAAGTGTAACACCCAATAATTTTCGTGAATTATTCGGAATTTTTCTGAATTTTTGGCAATTTTTCGGAATAAAAATGAAAAAACAATTCATTAAAGGGGTCGGGTGGGGTTTGATCTCGCGACCACACGAGAAGCAAATCCTTAAGCAAGCTTCGGTAACCAGCAGGGCAAGGGTATCAAGCACAAAAAAAATGAAGCGAAATAATATTATAGCTAAGTAAGTCTTTTTCATGAGGAGATGTCTCAACTTCCACTTAAGTTGTGTTAAGACCCCTTTTAGGGTTTCGGGAGGCCACGCGAGTAGAGGTGAGGAGGCTGCGAAAATAGGGAAAAAGGGGGAGTTTTCTTCCTCCTTCTTCTTCCTCTTGAAGTAGAAGACCTAGGGCTTCTTCCCTAGGGCCAAGGGTGAAGTTTTCTCGCAAGGGAAGAGGAGAGGAGCGCTACGCTAGGAGTTTCCTAGATATTTAGTGAGTTTTCTTCAAGAAAAAGGGTAAGTAAATCACTCACCTGCAATAGAAATAGTTTCACCATGTATTTCTCGTTGTAGAACCATGTTTGTGATCTAAGTGCATGCTTTAAGATTATGTTTTTTTATTGTGTGTTTTAAGTTCCTAAAGAATACATGTTTTATCATAGAATATGAATTGGAGTAAGTTTTGTGTATGAGACCTAAGTATGACAAGAGTAAGTTCTTGAAAAGTCCCAAAAAGGAGTTTTGGGGTTAAGGGCACGCAAGGTGCTCGATGAAAGTTCCAAGTAAGAAAAGGTAAAGGTTTATAGTGCAAGATTTATGAAAAAGAAAGTTAGCTTGATAAATACAAGCATTATGAGTAAGAAAGTATTTTACTTTTGTAAAGTGACATGTACCGGGCAAATGAAAGGCCCACAGAAAGTAAGAAAGAAGCTCTAATAGGGTGCGGTGGCTAGCTACCCCGAAACCTATTAGGGATGCGCGCATTGGTACACTGATGCCAGGTACAGTGTCAAGGCCTGAGAAAGTTGATTATTATTTTGAAGTATATGAGTATATGTAAGTGTTTTCAGTTTAAGCATATGTTTTGCTAAGTATGTTAACATTGTTATGTTACAAGCATGATAAAGAGCAAGAGCAAGAAAGTTAGTGGTTCAAAGTATGGAAATGCATAAGTAGCAAGTCTCAAAAGAAATTATGAGCATGTTAGATTTGCCAATGTTTTAATGCTAGTAAATATTTTCAAGCATGATTGAGCATGATAAGTATGTGAAAGTTTCCATGTGTAAGTATTTCAAAGTGCATGTGTTTTGAAGCAAGCATTATTTGAAAAGAGCATGTTTATCATTGATCGCATGGATTTGTGAGTTAGGATTTACTTACTAAGCAAATCGCTTATTAGTTGCATTTCCTTCTATTGCAGACAAAGGTAAAGAAAAAGCATAAGCTAGGGAGGCGAGCGGGACTTGCATTGATGTTCAGTGGCGGCGGAACCGTGGAAGAGATCATTGGGTTAAGTCTTGTAGAACATGTGTTTTGGTGTTTTGAATTGGTAGAACGAATGACTTTGTTTAAACCTTGCATAGAGACAAAGTTGGGTACAAACTCTAGTCTAGAGTTCATATATTTTGATAGCTTATTTACTTCCGCAAAGATCCTAATTGCAAGTTTATGAGGTTGTTTTGAGTTGCTAGGATGTTTATAAAACTAGTATAGAGTATAAAAATGGAGTTATGTCTTTGTATGTCTTAAAAGTATATGAATTGTGGAGCTTTGGAAATGATTTTTAGGTCTGTAAATGCAGGTTTCAGGCGTGCCAGTCGACTGGTTCAGTCGACTGCCCTATCGAACAGAAAGTTTCTGTTCGATGCACCAGTTGACTGCCAAGAGGCCAGTCGACTGGTGCCGGGCACACAAAGTTTCTGTGGCTAACACCAGTCGACTGGCTATATAGCAGTCGACTGATACCATTAAAAAGAAAGTGTTGTAGGGTAGATGGTTAGAGCTTCTCTTTTACAACTAAGAGGTTTAGGGGTCAAATCCTTGCAAAGTAAATAAAATGAAAGTTTTTTTTTAAAAGAAAAAAATTCAGAGCAAGTTAAGGGAAGTCAAGTAGTGGTAACCTAAGGCTAAGGATAAGGTAAAGTTAAGGTTAAGTAAAAGCGGCGCCCGCCTTAAGGAAGAGAAGGCGGGTCGTCACACTAAGAGCTCAAGGGGGAGCTCTAGGAGCCTTTGGGATCCATGGTAAATTGATCTCAAGAGGTTCTCTCCTAAGAAATTAGATGAAATATGCCAAAAGGGTTGGAAGACTAGGGTAAGTCTTAATCCTAGAGAAGTGACACATTAAAAGGAGTTTTAGGGAGAAAAAGATGAAAATAGGGTTATATTCGATAAAATTAAGGTTTAATGGGAAAATACCATATAATTCAGTGCTAAGAATATATCATGGTCAAGTATTAGAAGATATATCAAGGAAAGGCTAGAATAGGACTTTTGGGAGAAGTCTAAATGATACAATTTAGAAAGGGTTGAGATTCGTGCCAATCTTGGGATTTGGAGTACTTTTTTTTAGAAACATATTTTTCCTAAGTAGACATAGGTTCCACAAATCTCTCCACGAAATTTTAGATTTTTTTTGAAGATTTGTGGAATTATCTAGGCATTTCTGAAATTGGGCTGAAAACCTGAAATTCAGGTATCAGTCGACTGCCCTGGGGAGCAGTCGACTGATCTGAGTGAATTCAGCTTGAGACCATTCTGTTCGATTTGCCAGTCGACTGCCCTGGGGGCAGTCGACTGATCCGAAAGGTTTAGGTAGAAAAGGCCTATTAGATGATAGGAAATTACGAAATTGGAAGCATAGGAAAGGTTCATGAGAGTTTATGTCATGGTTTCATTGATTAAAACCTCATAAATTGCTTATATTGGTTAAAAAT
This sequence comes from Boesenbergia rotunda, assembly GCA_024364735.1. Taxonomy (NCBI): domain Eukaryota; kingdom Viridiplantae; phylum Streptophyta; class Magnoliopsida; order Zingiberales; family Zingiberaceae; genus Boesenbergia; species Boesenbergia rotunda. The sequence continues at coordinate 156,928 of JAGFNQ010004192.1, read as the reverse complement.
TCATAAATTGCTATTGAATGATAGGTTCTTAATACATGAGAGGATATGGAATCTCACATAGGCATCTAGGAGTGAGAGATGAAAAGGGAAGAGTTGAGGACAATTCCATGTGTCAAAATATAATGGTTAGCCTTGGTAGAAACATGGAATTACAAATAGATTTCCAAGTTGATACAAAATGACAATTTTTTAAGGAAATTAGAGAATGTACCAAAAGTCAAGCACATTTGATATTCTTCATGAAATCATATTTTTCTAGGATAGGGTATATCCTAGCAAATGCGCTTGCAAATTTTTAGAGTTTTCCAGGTTTTCTAGGATTATCTAGAGGGTTCTAGGGTAGAAAACTTGGGTTGTTAAGTAAGGATCAACTTGACATAGGAAGATTGTGATGTTAAGTTGGGGGTGAACTTGACTTGGTGTTAGGGTGTTAAGTTGGGTAGAACTTAACCTTGGTAAAATGAAAATTGGGAAAAGACATAGATTTAGGGGGAGGTTGCCTCTTGTTTGCCTTAATTTTCATAGGGAATTTTGGGTTTTTGTTCAAACTTGGGAATAGTGATAGATACATTATGGAATGTATTTTTCCCAAGTAGGTATGGGTACCACAAATCTCTACACAAAATTTGGGAATTTTTGGAGATTTATGAAATTTTTGGCGCATTTCTGAATTTAGCAAGAAAAACTGATTTTCAGAGTATCAGTCGACAGGCCAAGCCTGGATTGGGTATCCAGCAGCTGGTTTGTGTCCAAATGGTGGAAAACAAGTGTATGGAGGGTTAGTACACGTTGTTTATTATCATTAGAGATTAAAAGAACCAATAATTGGGATATTGTTGGGTTCTTTTTGATGTTAGGCAAAGGGGGAGAAGTGTTGGGTTTAATTTGGGAAACCAAACACGCCTTTGCAAAAGACCCTAGGTTTAGGGGGAGCTGAGATTAAGGGGGAGCATGGTTGCTCCATTCATGGCGTAAGGGGAACTTGGGAGAGGTTCTTAAAAAGCCTTTGTAATTCCAATGTAGGGGGAGCTTTGGAGAAACATTAAAAAGTCCGTTTTGGTGAAAAATCCTAACTTGGAGGGTTAGGTGTGGAATGCCTTGGGATAGGATCCATGATTGTTTGCATTGCATATGCATTGGCGGTGTAAGTCCAAGATGGAGTCTTGGCAGTGTAAGTTCAGTTGTTTGTTTAACATTGTTTTTGCTACTTATTACTATTTATTTTCCCAAACTTAAACGTATTGCCAAACATCAAAAAGGAGGAGATTGTTGAGGCAATCTGTGGTCCGGAGTGACCATGAGTTTTGATGTTTGGGCAAAGGGTTTAAGTTAGGGTTTTCCTTGTGATCTAATATGTGTAATTGAGTGTGCAGGATTGCAGGTTTATATTGGCTAGACGGCTTCGGTATGGTGAAGGGTTGCATGGAGTCAAGCTGGAGGCTTGTGTGCACCCGAGGGACCTTAGTATAGCAGGGATGATGAGCCGAGGAGCACGGACTTCGAGGCATACGTGAAGGATGACATGGAGACAAGCTGGAGGCTTGTGTGGATCCGAGGGACGAGGGGCGAAGATGAAGAGGGCGTGAAGGCAATAGTCAAGGTTGCTGGTGAAGAGTCAGCTGAGTCAAGGGACAAGAGCCGAGGGAGGAGGACTCCAAGGGCAAGCCGGGAAGTGGACTTCAAAGTGACATGGAGGCAAGTCGAGGAATTGCGTGCACATCTGAGGAACGATAGCCGGTGGAAGAAGACTTCAAGGGGCAAGCCAAGGGAGTGGACCTGAAGGCACGCGTGGAGAGGGTCAACGGAGTGAGTAGGAGTGCTATTGTAAGCTGGGCAGTCGATTGGGGATTGTCCAGTCGACATCCAAAACTCACAGTGTGTGTTTGGCCTTGGACCAGTCGACTGCTCTGGGAGCAGTCGACTGGTGTGTAGTAGAATTCGAACGTTGGGCTGTCAACGATCGAATCTGAGTGGGGGCAGTCGATTGCCCTAGGAGTAGTCGACTGCCAGCGAGGGTTTCCAGCCTGAGTTCTATTTAAAGAGAACTCGGTTTGAGCTGGGGTTCTTGGCGAAATCTGCTTGGGTAGAGTAGATTAGTAGCCTTTGGTGCTCAGGTATTATTGAGGTGTTGTGGCGAGGTTTATCCATGTTAGTCATATGAGAGAAGAGTCCTAAGGCAATCGCCTTATGATTGTAAACATTTATTTTAATAAATGAAAATTCACTATTTGAGTATACATGTTTGTGTATTTGATTGGGATCTTAAACTCATCTACTGAATGCCCGCAATACAATTCACAGCATAAGAGAATTTGTGATGAGATCACAACTAGTGATTATCTCTACATGTGCAATTGTGAAGTATTGAAAATATCCCTAGTCGATGAATTGATAAAAACTGACACTATTAATTCTGTTGAGACTAGCATGGGTTATTCACTAATCAGCTGATTCTCACTGGCTGGTGACATTGGGATGTCCGGAGATAAACATGGATGCTAGTTAAGGGAACTAGTTAATTGGAGTGACTAGCTGTAAAACTTCATATGGTAATCTATATAGATATGTCAGTGAAGTTCTTACTGCAGCTTAAGTGCGATGTTCCTTTGACTTGCGGTGTTCAAGTCATCTTGGTCATGGAGACTTATACATTAACATCTTAAGCAAGCATCTCCAAGGAGGTGTGGACCCAGGATGATTGGGTATAAGCCGAAGTGCCCGAAGATGTTTGAACAGCCTACAAAGGATTCACCACTCCTTGCGAGGAGATGTATACCCAGGCCTATCGTCGGATTGTTACTCAAAGCCTCTGGCCAGAGCATGTCATGTTTAGAGTATGAGTCTCTTAAATACATGAGAGTAATTAGAAATCCAAAGGACGAGAAAGACACTACTTGGGCTAGGTGTGACGTAGTCAGCCTAGTGGGGACTGACACACACAGACCATGTCCTGAACCAAGTGGGTATAAGATGGTGAAGGGAATGGGGCACGATTCATTAGAGCTGCTGAAGGGTTTCAGAATTACTTCTTAGGTCAACCGTTGATCTTTCGATTAATTGCGGGTCATGATGTACTACTAGGTGCCACTCATGATCGTTCTATAATTAGTTGATTATAGACGGCCAACATAAATCGAAAGCCTATTTAGTCACACGCACTACGAGTAATCTGAGGGATTTAAAACGAGTTAAAAATTGGATTTTCCAATCAAGAGAAATAAGTCGAATCTGAGTTAATCAGAGGTGCAACAGAAGCTTAAAATGGCTAAGTCTTTTGAAGGTTTATTGGGCGAATTAAATGAGTTTAATTCGCGATCGGTTCGGCTCAGTTTGGCCGGCCAAAGAGGGTGCCAACCCCCTTTGGTTTGGCCGGCCACATCATTGGGGAGAAACCAATTTAATTGGTTTAATTAATAAAATAAATCTAGCACGATTTATTTTATAAATTATGGATAAATAAATTTGTATAAAGAAATTTATATAAATAAATTTTTAGAAATTTATTCTTTTTATGGAAATTAAAATGATCCATGGAATGATTTATTTTAATTTTATAAAATCAATTATGAATTGATTTTTCCATAATAAGAAATTTTATAAATTTCTGTAAAATTTATTCCATAATAAAAGGAGAGATGAATTTGTTTTATTATAAAGTTAGTTATAATAAAACTTGGTTTAAACGGAATAATTCATAAGAAAAATTTATAGGATAAATTCTTATGAAAAATTCCATTAAAGGGGAGACTTGGAAAGGGAGAGACTACTATATAAAGGAACCAAGGCTAGGCTTGATTTCCTTAATAGATTGATCAAGAGATTAACTCTCTCCCTCTCTCTCTCTAACTCTCTCTCTCTCTAGGGCCGGCGCCCTTTCTCTCTCTAGGGCCGGCTCTCTCTCCTCCCCTAGGGCCGGCGCAAGCACCTAGGGTGCCCGTGAGTTTCCTCCACCAAGTTCGTGCCGAAGAAGAAGAAGAAGCGGATCGCGACTCCTTCCTTCCTTTCCCGGAATTTTGATTCCGTTACTTGGTGGTTAGTTTCCTTTCTTCTCTCTTGATATTCTAGTTGTGTCTTTGGAGAATCTAGTAGTTCTCGTCGACACAAAACTCGTGGCTTTGCGAAGTCATCCCGAAGAGAACTCGGCGTGGACGCGAATAGAGGCGGAGCTTCCAAGGGACGCTACGGTTGGATCTCGTCCCTTTCTTCGAGTTACGCGAGGTACAAAGTAAATTAGTTTACTTTTCCGCAAAGTTTTAATTTATGATCATGTCCACACATCATAAGGTTGCATGCTAGATACGTGGTTAAAATAATTTGAGAAATTATTTTATGCTAATTCTTCCGCTGCACGTAAAAATTTAAAATTTTACGAACCCGTATCCTTGTAAACATGCACTCGGTCCCAACAGTGGTATCAGAGCCGGTTAGTGTTCGACATAATAATATAATTGTTTTGCGGAAAACTTTGTCATAATCTCAATTTTGGAAAAAATTTTCAATTATGGAAATTTTCCAATTATTATAAGTTTTAGATTTAGGAATTTCAAAGTTTGGAAATCCTCATGAAATTTCGCAAACGTTTGAAATATCCTAGTTTCTGAAATTTTATGATAATTGTGAAAACTTCCCATCTTTGGAAACTTTCCAATTTTGGAAATTTTCTATTTTAGAAATTTTCCAATTTTGGAAATATGTAAGTTTTCTTTGTACCAGAAACTTACAATTATTCTGGAAACCTATTATGAAATCTCGCAATTTTGGGCACTTTCTTTCAAGAAAGTCTAGACGAATTTATGGACAATTAATTGATAATTAAATTTGAATTGGTTTTTAAATTGACAACAAAATTCTTTATTTTGGATTGAGCCTCGGGGAGCCGTCCAATTTAAAGTTAGTTGTTGTAATTTAATTTCCCAATTTTAAATGAAATTGTCATGTTTAATTTGGTTACGCTTCCGAAACGGACCAAATTGGATTTACGACAAATTACTTTTCTTTGGGTATCTGAGCCTCGGGGAGCCACCCTTAGAAAATGATTTGTTGTAATTAATTAAATCCATGAATAAAATATGATTTAAGAGGTGATGCTCTTACATATTGTTGTCTCCAAAATTAATTAGGAAAATGGTTTCCTTAGAGTTTCTTAAATGAGATTTTCATGAAAATAATATGTGGTTGAATTAAAGGAATTGTCTTTAATTTAATAAGATTTGATTTAGAGAAATCAAAGTCTTAAACATATTATTTCCGAAATTGATTTTGACAATTTAGGAAATTGTTTCCCAAAACAATTCCTTTAATAAAGTATGAAATTAGAATTAGGAAATCCGGTTCCTAATTCAATTCATGGGACTTGATAAATTAAGTCACATACATACTTTATTAAGGAAATCGTTAGTCATGACATAATTATATGTCATGAATGTGCTTAGAAAAGAAAGGATGAGACCCAAAACCCCTTACAAAATATTAAGGCCAACACCTTCCATTAATATGGTTAGAATCGGAGTTTTATTTCTCGTTTGGGTTGATGGACACATCCATGCCCGGCTTGAACCTCAACATGTTCAAACCATGGAATTAGTTTATGAATAATATAGTTGGAGTCAGAGGTCAATCCTTAGTTTTGGTTGTTGGACACATCCAATCCTGACTAAACGGTTGAATGAGCTCCAACCATATTAAAACTATTTCTTGATTAATGGGTCAGCCTTAAGCTTGCAACATCGATTTGTTGTGCCACAGCTAAGGTCGATGTAAAGAGAGGTGCAGTTGGGTGCTATGTATATTGTTGTATACTTGTTAATGAGTTAACAACCCAATGATTTATGCAAACATTCAATTAGTTGATAGCATAAAGTGATAGTTACATATATGTGATATGTAATCGGTATAATTACCTACCTTCATAGCTAAGAAAAACTTGATGGCCACAGCCATGGTGGTTCTTATCTATGGTTGGATATCAACCTATTTGGAGATGTTCCTACGATCTCCCGAATTGATAAAAAGGGTTATTCAATTTGAAAAATAAATAGGATTTTTATTAATGTATGTTGATACATTCTTTAATCATTCTTCTCACATAATCTCAATTTATATTTCTAGGATAATCACTCGATCATGTCTTCTCTGAATTTGCGTTCCATTTTGGACACCAATAAACTGACTGGGCCAAACTTCATGGACTGGCTTCGAAACCTAAGGATAGTCCTCAAGGCAGAGAAGCTTGCCTATGTCCTTGAAGATCAACTTCCCAACCATCCTCCGGAAGGTGCAACTCCAGACCAGCTAGTGGCCTATCAGAAACATGTGACCGATTCTGAACTTGCGAGTTGCATCATGCTAGCCTCTATGGTACCTGAGTTGCAAAAGCAGCATGAGCATATGGATGCTTATACCATCATCTTCCATCTTCATGAGTTGTTTGAAGAGCAGGCGAGATCCGAAAGGTTCGAAGTCTCCAGACTCCTCTTCACCACTAAGATGCAGGAAGGCACTTCTGCCTCGCAGTTTGTGTTAAAGATGTTGGGGTACATTGAGCGACTGAGCACACTCGGTTTTGCAATGGATCATGAACTAAGTATTGACTTAATTCTGAATTGCTTGCCCAAAATTTATTCACAATTTGTGATGAACTATCGGATGAACAAACTAGAGACTACTATTCCTGAGTTGCTCAACCTGCTGAAGACTGTGGAGCCTTCTGTAAAGCTGGATCAAAAGACGGTACTGTTAGTTGGTTCCTCGAAGAAAGGTTCTAATAGGAAGGCCAAAGAACAGAATAAAGGGAAGAAGAAAAAGGCCAAAAAGACTGAAAAGAAACCAAAAGGAACTTGCCATCATTGTGGCAAGGAGGGTCACTGGCGAAGAAACTGCAAGGTTTATCTTGAGTCCTTGAAGAATAAGGCATCCGATGCCCCATCCTCTTCAGGTATCTTCGTTATTGAATGTCACTCTATTTCCTCAAATACCTGGGTACTTGATACTGGGTGTAGCTCACATATATGTAATGACATACAGGGGCTAAGGAATAGAAGAAGACTCGTCAAAGGAGAAGCAAATTTGTGAGTTGGAAATGGAGCAAGGATTGCTGCTGTTGCCATCGGAACATATTTGCTAAAGCTCCCCACTGGACGTGTCTTACAATTGGATAATTGTTATTTTGTTCCTTCGTTAATAAAGAACATTGTATCTATTTCATGTTTGACTGAAAAGGGTTATCATTTAACTTTTAGTAACAATTGTTGTTACATAACTTTAAATGACGTTCTTTATGGGAATGGAACTTTGTGCAATGGTATCTACACGTTAGATTTATCCAATGACATTTTCAATATCAAAGTTAGCAACAAACGTGCTCGAATAGATAATCGAATAGACTCCTACACTTGGCATTGCCGTCTTGGCCATGTAAGTAAGAAACGCATGACCGAATTACACCGATGTGGAATTCTGGAATCATTTGAACCCGGTTCATTTGATACATGCGAATCATGCTTAAAAGGCAAGATGACCAAATTACACTTTTTTGGAAAAGGTAATCCAGTGGGAGAATTGTTTGGTCTAATACATACTGATGTAAGTGGACCAATGTCAACTCTTGCACAAGGAGGCTATAGTTACTTCATCACCTTTATCGATGATCACTCACGATTCGGGTACGTGTTCTTGATGAAACACAAATCTGAAGCTTTTGAGAAATTCAAAGAGTTCAGAAATGAAGTAGAGAAATAGCTTGACAAAAGTATTAAGATACTTCGATCCGATCGGGGTGGTGAATACTTAAGTCAAGAGTTTCAAGATTATCTTAGGGACAATGGGATATTGTCCCAATGGACTCCGCCATATACACCACAGCATAATGGTGTATCTGAGAGGCGCAACCGAACCTTAATGGACATGGTTAGGTCGATGATGAATCATGCAACTCTTCCAAAATCCTTTTGGGGCTATGCACTTAAGACAGCTGTTTACTTGCTAAACAGAGTCCCGACCAAGGTAGTCTCTACTACTCCATATGAGACATGGAATAGTAAGAAACCTCACTTAACTCACCTTAAGATATGGGGTTGTCCTGCTTATGTGAAGCGGACTGTATCAGACAAATTGGATGCTAAGTCTGATAAATGTCTATTTATTGGATACCCTAAGGAAACGAAGGGTTACCAATTCTATCATCCCTTGGAACAAAAGGTGTTTGTTTCAAGGCATGCTGTATTTCTGGAAAAAGAATTTCTTTTACAAGAAAACAGTGGGAGTGGCATTGAACTTGATGAAGTTCAAAAAACTCCAATAGACATTACAGAGACACCTAGTCTAGACCCACAACCAATAACTCATGATGATGAGCTATCAGTTGAACCTAAAACAACACCACCTCTTCGTAGGTCTGATAGAACACGCAATATTCCAGAGAGATATGGATTTCTCATAAGTGAATCGAACGACGTGTTACTCATAACCGATGATGAACCTATCAGTTATGAAGATGTTCTGAAAAGTTCAGAAAGGGACAAATGGCTTGAAGCCATGATGTCGGAAATGGATTCCATGTACGAAAACCAAGTATGGGACTTGGTTAACCCACCTGAAGGGATTAAGCCCATAGGGTGCAAGTGGGTTTTCAAGAAGAAAACTGACATGGAAGGTAATTATGCTTAAATCCATTCGGATGCTCCTAGCCATAGCAGCTCATTATGATTATGAGATATGACAAATGGATGTGAAAACAGCTTTCCTTAATGGAAACCTGTTTAAGGATGTATACATGATACAACCTGAAGGTTTCACATCGGTTGATAAAACCAAAGTATGCAAGCTTCGACAATCCATATATGGACTGAAGCAAGCATCAAGGAGCTGGAACATCCGTTTTGATGAGACAATCAAAGAGTTTGATTTCTCACAAAATCCTGACGAACCTTGTGTGTACAAGAAGGTTAGTGGGAGTGCAGTCGTATTCCTATTATTATATGTCGATGACATATTACTTATAGGAAACGATGTATCAGTTTTACAGACAGTTAAAATTTGGTTGTCCAAAACTTTCTCCATGAAAGACCTGGGAGAAGCAACCTATATCCTTGGGATTAAAATCTATAGAGATAGATCAAAATGGTTGCTTGGTCTTTCGCAGTCTACATATATAGACCGAATGCTAAAAGGGTTTAGCATGTCGGAATCCAAGAAAGGTTACCTTCCCATCAGGCATGGGATCAACCTTTCAAAGTCTATGTGTCCGCGCACAGAAGACGAGAGGATTTGCATGAATAAGATTCCTTATGCATCCGCGATAGGATCTATCATGTATGCTATGTTATGTACAAGGCCCGATGTATCGTATGCTCTGAGCGTCACGAGCAGATACCAGTCTAATCCAGGTATGGATCACTGGGCGGCTGTCAAGACAATCCTTAAGTACTTAAGAAGAACTAAGGATGTGTTCCTAATATATGGAGAAGGAGATATGGTAATACGTGGGTATACAGATGCCAGTTTCCAGACAGATAAGGATGACTCCAAATCTCAGTCTGGATACGTATTTATCTTGAATGGAGGCGCAATAAGTTGGAAGAGTTCCAAACAAGACACCGTAGCGGATTCTACCACGGAAGCAGTCTGGATCAAGAAGTTTGTCTCAAAACTTGGTGAGGTTCCAACCATTGATGAAGCAATACCGGTTTATTGCGACAACAATGGAGCTATTGCACAAGCAAAGGAACCAAGGTCTCATCAGCGATCCAAACACGTACTTCGCCGCTATCATCTGATCAGAGAGATTATAAGTAGGAATGATATACAAATTGAGAAAATTCCCACTGAAAGGAATTTAGCGGATCCATTAACTAAGGCCTTGCCTCAAAGCAAGTTTGAGGGTCATGTTAAAGCCTGTGGTATTGGATACCGTAGCGATTGGCATTAGGCCAAGTGGGAGTTTGTTAGTGATATGAGAGAAGTGTCCTAAGACAATCGCCTTATGATTGTAAACATTTATTTTAATAAATGAAAATTTACTATTTGAGTATACATGTTTGTGTATTTGATTGGGATCTTAAACTCATCTACTGAATGTCCGCAATACAATTCACAGCATAAGAGAATTTGTGATGAGATCACAACTAGTGATTATCTCTACATGTGCAATTGTGAAGTATTAAAAATATCCCTAGTCGATGAATTGATAAAAACGGACACTATCAATTCTGTTGAGACTAGCATGAGTTATTCTCTAATCAGCTGATTCTCACTGCTTGGTGACATTGGGATGTCCGGAGATAAACATGGATGCTAGTTAAGGGAACTAGTGTAACACCCGCTTTTTTTTTCTTTTCATAAAGCGGCGTTACGTTAACATACTTAGGGCATGTAGACATCCTAATGCAGCGGAAACCTTTAAACTTACACCTACATGCACTTACTACCATTCCTAGCATCATAACATGGGAACTTGGCATATTAACTTTATACTTAGCATCATATCATGTCATACTTTAGCATCATGTCATAGAGTCATATTCAAGTACTTAATAGTAAAGGTAGTGTTCTATCATAAGACGAGCAACCATATTGCTCCTTGGCCAAGTCACTATCACACACATTCTTTGATGCCCTCCTGCTGCTTCCTTACTGTCCCCTTGCGTGATCTGCGGTATAAGGAAATAAGACTATAAGCACATAGGCTTAGTAAGACTCTTTCCTACTCACTAAAACCATTCATCATTTAATCATGAGCACATAAGACATTGACATACTTAGTGCCTTACTTAGAACATAAACTTTTCCATCACTTAGCATATATTCGTCATGGCATGAACATAACTCAAACACATTCATAGCATGACATAACATAACTATAAAAACATTCATGGCGTGGCATAGTACTTGACATAGACATCAACATCGTAAACATTCATAGCATGACATAATACTTGGCATAGACATAATCATAATCAACATAACCTCATAAACATTCTTAGCATGGACCTAAATAAAATCATGGCATTCCAACTTAGCATAAACATAATTAAATCATGGCAACCTAAACTAGCATAAACATAAATAAAATCATGGCATTCTAACTTAGCATAAACATAAATAAATCATGGCATCCTAAACTAGCATGAACATAAATAAAATCATGGCATTCTAACTTAGCATAAACATAAATAAATCATGGCATTCTAACTTAGCATAGACATAAATAAATCATGGCATCCTAAACTAGCATGAACATAAATAAAATCATGGCATCCTAAATTAGCATAAACATAATTAAATCATGCCGTTCTTACTTAACATAACCACAATTAAAGCATGACATCATAAATTAACATAAACACAATTAAATCATGGCATCATATATTTGCATGAACATACATAAAATCATTTGCATAAACATACCTTGTATAAACTTACTTTGCATAATATTCTTATCATAAATATAATGCATAACATGGATGGATGCATGTGGCAATTGTATATATATATATAAGGATGCTTAATCTTGAAAAACATGCTTTTAAATACTTTAACATAATCATAACATTCATTGGGGCCCTGGCTTGTACCACATACATACATCATAAGCGCGCATCCCTAAGTAAATACGAGGTAGCTAGCCTCGACCTACTAGGGTAAGGACAGCATAGTCGGTAGTCCCCGAACCGAGGCGTTCTTAAGGTGCCCATCCCTGTTGCACAGCTTCGGTAGTGTCAGAACCGTGAACAGCATAGTCGGTAGTCCAGAACCGGGGCGTTCTTAAGGTGCCCATCCCTTGGACCCATACTTCGGTCCGGTACAAGCCCATTCATAAAGTAAAATACTTTACATGCTTCATCATTCATAAGACATTCATGGCATCTTTAACATAGCATAACTTGTTACGGCTCGGCCCGTCTACCGGCCCATTTACCGGTCCTCACGACCGTCGTACCGTCGACCATCGACCGTGCCGTTTAGCATATTTATGCCTTAAAGACATAAGCATCATCTTTCATTCATAATATGGCATGCATCTTCTTTCATAAAACATGGCATGCATCATCATTCATAAAACATGACATACATACATATCATTCATAAGACATGGCATACATACATTTCATTTATAAGACATGGCATACATACCTATTATTCATAGAACATGGCATACCCACATATCATTCATAAATCATGGCACATGTCTTAAACATTTATGACCTAATCATATAATTCATGACATATAAACTAATGGTTTGGTTAACATAAAAATTCTTCCATCTTACTTAAACATACCTCTTAGTAACCTATACCCAAGCATCTTGGTAGGTTTAACCCAACCCTAGCCCTAGGTTATGTCCTTGGCCGAAAGTCCCCAAGGAAACCCTAGGTCCATGAAACATCATCTAACTTCCCAAACAACATCTCCTACATTCATACTAGGCCATAGGAAATATTTGAGTTCATACTTAAGACCAACCCCTAATCCTTTAACCCTATTCTTGCTCTTGGCCGAAACTTCAAGGCCATGGGGGCATGGAGAAATTTCATTAAAACCCCAAATCAATTGCTCAAACACCAACCATACCTTACCATAGGGCCATTGGGGCCCTTACTTGAAATAAGTCCTAACTTTCCACCCTATTAGGGTACTTGGCCGAAACCTATAGGGTCTCTAGGCCATGTGAAACATTCACATAAACACCCTCCATCTCCCTTATATCATGACAAAACATAAAACATATACTTGAAGTTTTAAACCCCACCCTACACATGGGTTCTTGATGTTGGCCGAAACCCTAGGGTATCCTAGGGTACCCCAAAAATTCCCAAAAATTATATTTAATCTCTAAACATCATGAGAGAACATTAAACAACATTATCAAGATTTTTGGCAAAATTATAGACCTTAAAATCATGGTGGCCGAAACCCACAAGCCTAAGGTTCTTGGTTTTCTTTTCTTTCAACATCAAATCCAAAAACTAACCAATATATCATGCTAAAAATCATGGAAATCATAAGGAACTATTATACCACTGGTGAGGGAGTCTTACCTTGGTTGATCTTGATTTTTAAACCTTAAAAGAGAGAAGGATGGAAATCTTGTTGCCTCTTGACCACCCTTAGCCCTTGTACTCTTGTGGAGACCTTAGATCTTGGAGATGAAGCCTTGGTGGAAGTTTTTCCAAGGGAGAACTCCTCCTTGGAGTTTCAGCTAGAATGAGGAGGGAGGAGGGGAGCAAATGCAATTGATGGAAGGAAGAAAGAAACTCCCAAACCCCCCTCTTTATCACCCATTAAGGAGGTAAATGAAGAGTCTCTCCATGACCCTTCATCTTCTTCTAAGCCTTAACCAATCTCCATTTCATTCCCTTATAATATTCCCTTGCTAGATGAGTTGGTTAAAGCATACATGGTTGTACAAGAGGTCCAAGGTTCAATCCTTGGCCTATGCACCTTATTTTTATTTTATTTTTCCTTTTTATTTTCTATTATTTTCCCAAAATTCTGAAAATTCTTTAAAAATTCCCCCATAATTATGTTAATATTTCTCATTAAAATTCCTTTATATTTGTATAAATTTTTACCTAAAATCTACCAATAATTATGGTACTAAAAAGCCCATATAAGGCCCATTAGTGCCCTTTTCCCCAATTTAAATGAGAAAACATGGATTTTCTAGGCCAAAGTTCGCATTAATATTTCTAGGTCCCTTGGAAAATTATCTAGACATGCTTAATATTTTAAGAAAATATTAAGAGAATTTTTCGGGTCGTTACAATCCCCCATACCTCGTGAAAGTTCGTCCTCGAACTTAGAACAACTCTGGGTACTTGCGCCTCATCTCGTCCTCGCGTTCCCAGGTAGCTTCCTCGAACCGTTGACCTTGCCATACGGTAAGGTGCCTTGGGGAACGGCTTAGTACTAGAAACCAATTCGATCTCAGATTTCACTTCTCTATCAGGAGCTAATCCTGGCAATTCATCTGGGAATACCTCTGGATAATTACATACAGCCCTAACATCTTCTAGCTTCTGGTCCTTGGTTTGACTTACGTCAACCACATGTGCTAGAATCCAGTGTATCCCTTGTCTATCATCTTCTGTGCCTTGAGAGTCGATAAAAATTTCCTGGTTCTTTTTCTCGGCTCTCCGATAAATTCGAACATAGAATCGGCCTCAAGTTGAAAGACCACCTTTCGCTTACGGCACTCGACAGAAGCGCCGTATTTGCTCAGAAAACTCATTCCCATTATAACATCATAATCCTGCATGTCGAGTACTATCAGATCGCAGTAGAGTTCTCTTCCTGCGATTCCGACTGGCACAGCACGTAGCACATGAGTGGATGTCATTATTTCTCCCGAAGGCAGGGTTGTCAAGAACTTGCAGTCTAAAACTTATGGAGACATATCTATCTTCTCAATGTAGAACATAGAGATGAACGAGTGTGTTGCCCCAGTATCAAATAATACAGTAGCATACTGACTGTAAATAAGTATCTGACCTGTGACAACCGTTGAAGCATTCGCGGCATCCTCCTTAGTAATAGAGAAAACCCTGGCATCCGCCATAGATGGTGGGGCCTCCAATCTCCCTTGGCTCATCGGGGTACCTTCCAGCTCAGCTTGCATATAATGTAGTTTCGCTGGTGCACCCTGGTACGGAACAAGCTGTTGGGGAGATGCCTGGTTCTTGGTAGGACAGTAAGAGGCTATGTGCCCTTCCACCCCGCAAATGAAACACCGGTTCGTACCTTTGCGGCATTCCCCGGGATGCATTTTCCCGCATGTAGCGCACAGGGGAAACCTGGACTGTTTATTTGCTGGGCCCCCTTGGGGGTTGTCCCATGGCTGTCGTTTACCACCCTGGTTTTCTTTCCAACTAGCGTTGGTACTCTGAGGTTTCTGACCTCTTTCATTTAATGCCTTCCTTTGCTGATTGATATCGTTCAGGTAATGCTCGGTGAGTAGGGCACTACTAAACAGCTACTCAGCGGTCTGCGGTCTGTTAACTCCGCCAGCCACGTTCAGAGCTATTTCAGGTCGCAACATCATTAACATAAGTCGAACCCTCTCCTTCTCAGTGCGGACCAGCTCAGGGCATAGGCGAGCCAGTCGATTAAATTTCTTCATGGCTTCGCTTAATTGCGATGTTCCTTTAACTTGCGGTGTTCAAGTCATCTTGGTCATGGAGACTTATACTTTAACATCTTAAGCAAGCATCTCCAAGGAGGTGTGGACCCAGGATGATTGGGTATAAGCCGAAGTGCCCGAAGATGTTTGAACAGCCTACAAAGGATTCACCACTCCTTGCGAGGAGATGTATACCCAGGCCTATCGTCGGATTGTTACTCAAAGCCTCTGGCGAGAGCATGTCATGTTTAGAGTATGAGTCTCTTAAATACATGAGAGTAATTAGAAATCCAAAGGACGAAAAGACACTACTTGGGCTAGGTGTGACGTAGTCAGCCTAGTGGGGACCGACACACACAGACCATGTCCTGAACCAAGTGGGTATAAGATGGTGAAGGGAATGGGGCATGATTCATTAGAGCTGCTGAAGGGTTTCAGAATTACTTCTGAGGTCAACCGTTGATCTTTCGATTAATTGGGGGTCATGATGTACTACTAGGTGCCACTCATGATCGTTCTATAATTAGTTGATTATAGACGGCCAACATAAATCGAAAGCCTATTTAGTCACACGCACTACGAGTAATCCGAGGGATTTAAAATGAGTTGAAAATTAGATTTTTCAATCAAGAGAAATAAGTCGAATCTGAGTTAATCAGAGGCGCAACGGAAGCTTAAAATGGCTAAGTCTTTTGAAGGCTTATTGGGCGAATTAAATGAGTTTAATTCGCGATCGGTTCGGCTCGGTTTGGCCGGCCAAAGAGGGTGCCAACCCCCTTTGGTTTGGCCGGCCACATCATTGGGGAGAAACCAATTTAATTGGTTTAATTAATAAAATAAATCTAGCACGATTTGTTTTATAAATTATGGATAAATAAATTTGTATAAAGAAATTTATATAAATAAATTTTTAGAAATTTATTCTTTTTATGGAAAAAAATGATCCATGGAATGGTTTATTTTAATTTTATAAAATCAATTATGAATTGATTTTTCCATAATAAGAAATTTTATAAATTTCTTGTAAAATTTATTCCATAATAAAAGGAGAGATGAATTTGTTTTATTATAAAGTTAGTTATAATAAAACTTGGTTTAAACGGAATAATTCATAAAGAAAATTTATAGGATAAATTTCTTATGAAAAATTCCATTAAAGGGGAGACTTGGCAAGGGAGAGGCTACTATATAAAGGAACCAAGGCTAGGCTTGATTTCCTTAATAGATTGATCAAGAGATTAACTCTCTCCCTCTCTCTCTCTAACTCTCTCTCTCTAGGGCCGACGCCCTTTCTCTCTCTAGGGTTGGCTCTCTCTCCTCCCCTAGGGCCGGCGCAAGCACCTAGGGTGTCCGTGAGTTTCCTCCACCAAGTTCGTGCCGAAGAAGAAGAAGAAGCGGATCGCGACTCCTTCCTTACTTTCCCGGAATTTTGATTCCGTTACTTGGTGGTTAGTTTCCTTTCTTCTCTCTTGATATTCTAGTTGTGTTTTTAGAGAATCTAGTAGTTCTCGTTGACACAAAACTCGTGGCTTTGCGAAGTCATCCCGAAGAGAACTCGGCGTGGACGCGAATAGAGGCGGAGCTTCCAAGGGACGCTACGGTTGGATCTCGTCCCTTTCTTCGAGTTACGCGAGGTACAAAGTAAATTAGTTTACTTTTCCGCAAAGTTTTAATTTATGATCATGTCCACACATCATAAGGTTGCATGCTAGATACGTGGTTAAAATAATTTGAGAAATTATTTTATGCTAATTCTTCCGCTGCACGTAAAAATTTAAAATTTTACGAACCCGTATCCTTGTCAACATGCACCCGGTCCCAACACTCCACCCACAAGGAGCGACAAGGGCTAGCCGGAGGTTATCTGGGGAGTGATCCACCGAAGGATTCTTGGATTATTCACCCTTAGGGGTGGATACCAAGTAAATCTCTCTTGTTAGCGTTGTTTGTATTCATTATTATTGTTTCTGCTTGTGCAACTAACAACGTAGGTACAAGAAGAACCAAAAAGTGCTATTCACCCCCTCTAGCAACCGTCAATGATCTAACACTCTGGAAGGGTAACCCCTAGACTTAGGGAGTGGACCAGTCGACTGATAGGGTCCATAGAAAGATCAGTCGACTGGTCCAGGACCAGTCGACTGATGGTGACCAGAATTTGAAATGTTAGGCTGTGACATTCGAATTCGAGAGGACCAGTCGACTGGTGCTAGACCAGTCGACTGGTAACGATCATATCAGCTTCGAGCTCTATTTAAGAGGACTCGTTTATGGTTGTTTCTTCTTGGCGAAACAAGCTTGGTAAGAGCCTGTTAGTAGCCTACAAGTGCCCAGGTCATGTCAAAGTATTGTGGCGAGGTTTCTCCACCCACAAGGAGCGACAAGTGCTAGCCGGAGGTGCTCCGAGGAATCATCCACTGAAGGATCGTGATCGTCCACCTTACGGACAGCCGTGGAGTAGGAGTTTCATCTCCGAACCACGTAAATCGGTGTGTCTTTCTTGTTTGTTAGTTTTAGTTTTTATTATTCCGCTTGCGCACTAACATTTATAGGAAGAAAGATTAAAAAAATTACTATTCACCCCCCTCTAGCAAACGGTATGATCTTAATAAGTGGTATCAGAGCGAAGGTTCGCTCGTCTATGGACAATCCACCGAGAGAGCAAAAAGCTAGAGGAGATGACGATTCAAGAAAAATTGGGTGATGACATAAATGTTCCACCTCCCTATGATCGCGAGGATTTCGAGTATTGGAGGATGCTGACAAAGAATTGGTTTGGTATGGATTGGAACTACGAGATCATGCTAGAAGAGCCATTTGAAGTTCCAAGAGATAAGCACAAGAAAAAGCTCCGACCAAGATATTGGAATAAGGAGCAACAAGCACAAGCAAAGGCAAACGAAACGATAATTTCAATTTTAGATAATATTTTTCCTAATAATATAATTAGTGGTGTAGGTGAATACAAAAATGCACACGAGTTATGGAACAAGATGGTAGCATTCCATGAAAACCCTCACAAGTTCAAGTAGTGGAAGAGATCAAGGAAATGAGTTCAATGGTCCAAGAAGAGGAGAAGGGTCAATTGGATGAAGAATGAAGGTCAATATTCGAAGAAGAGGAGAAATAGGAAAAAGAAAAAGATTCATCCATCTCATCAAGTAAAGTGGCACAAGAAAGTGAAAGATCATCCACTTCATCAAGGGAGGAAGAAGAGGTCTCCACTTCAAGGATTGCGGGAAAGGAGAGACCGCCCTTGATACCGGAGCAAGAAGAAGCATCTACCTCTTCCAAAGAAAAGACTAAAGATCACATCATTTGCTTTGGATGCAACAAAAAGGGGCACTACAAGGATAAGTGTCCATTAGGTAAAAAAGAGATAAACCTTAAACCCAAGTCAATTCATTTTAAATCTAACATGGGTTGTAGGAAAAAGAAGGAGAAAAAGCACATTAGGTGCTACACATGTGGTGAGCTAGGACATTACCACACCAAATGCTCAAGGAAAGGGGAATTCAAGAAATTGGAGCAATTGAGGAAGTGAGAGAAGGAGGAAAAGAAGAAAAACTCATATCAAGGGGGAGCTACAAGGGTAAGGGAGGTAATCTCTAACTTTTAGTATTTTTCAAACTCCTCCATGAATGTTAGAAGTAATGAAAATTATTTGCCTATGTATAGTTTTGGTTTTAGATATCATGATAGAAATAAGGCTAATGTTGTATCTCAAAACCCTAAGGAATCTATGTATCATGATAAACCTAGGATTTTTAAACCTAAGGATCAAGGCATTAATCCAAAGAAGGGATGACACGTGCCTAGGCAAATTGGTAGATCTAGAAATGCCCAAAGTGAACATGGGGATACTAAGGTGGAGAACCTAGAAACGGAAAATCAAGCCTTGAGGGCAAGGTTTGATAAATTAGAGAAAACCCTAGATAGACTCACTAGTGGATCTAGGGGCTTAGACATTGTGTCAAGGAGGTAACACCCCGAAAATGATAGGCCGGGTCTAGGATATCGATCTACAAGATCAAATGCTATTGAAAAATCATATGCAAGGATGTCATATGACTAAAGCAAGAGGAAGACCAAAAATGGCATGGGGAAGCAATTTAAAGGAGAGGAGAAGACTTTAACCAAGGACAAGGTGTGGAAAGTTAAGGAAGCAAGGGTTGTAGGTCAAGAAGTATCGGAGACACACATGTGTGGCCTTGCCATTATAGATGAGTCACCTAGGGAGGTGACTAAGGCTAAGAGCTCAAGGGAGAGCTCTAGGAGTTAAGATGGGATCCATGGCCAATGGATCTCAGGAGGATTTTATTGAGGCAATCTATGGTCCGAAGTGACCATGTGTTTTGATGTTTAGGTAAAGGATTTAAGTTAGGTTTACCCTTGTGTATTTGATATGTGTATGTGAGTGTGTAGGATGTGCAGGTTACATATATTGGCTTAGCTGGACGGCTTCAGTATGGTGAAGGGTGGCATGGAGACAAGCTGGAGGCTTGTGTGCACCCGAGGGACCTTGGAGAGCAGGGACGATGAGCTGAGGAGTGCAGACTTCGAGGCATGCGTGAAGGATGGCATGGAGACAAGCTGGAGGCTTGTGTGCATCCGAGGGACGGGAGCCGAAGATGAAGAGGGTGTGAAGGCAATAGTCGAGGCTGCTGATGAGGAGCCAACTGAGTCGTGAGGGTACGAGTGTTGAGTGATTGTACTAAAAAAATCCTAGGGTTCGAGTGCTGAGAGAAGTGTACTCTGGAAGGGAAACCTTAGATGTGTGAGTGGACCAGGGCAGTCGACTGATAAAACTCACAGAATGTAGTCAACCTGGGACCAGTCGACTGCCCTGGGAGCAGTCGACTGGTAGCGGCTGGTTGAGTAGGCTGAAAATTCGAACGTTGAGTTACAACGGTCAAATTTTAGTGGGACCATTCAACTGCCCTGGAGGTAGTCGACTGGTGCCGGCCAAAACAGGGGTAAGCTCAATTTAAGAGGGTTTCATTTTGGCTGGAACTCTTGACGAATTTGGCTTTGGTTAAAGGCCAAATAGTAGTCTAAGGGCTCTGATATTGTCGAGGTGTTGTGGCGAGGTTTCTCCACCCACAAGGAGCAACAAGGGCTAGCCGGAGGTCATCCGGGGAATGATCCACCGAAGGATTCTTGGATTAGTCACCTCTTGGAGGTGAATACCAAGTAAACGAAGGTGTTAGCATTGGTTTTCTTATTTTTCATTATATTGTTTGTATTATGCTAACCTTCTTGTAGAGGATGATTCAAAAATTGCTATTCACCCCCCTCTAGCAACTGTTAACAATCTAACAAGTGGTATCAGAGCGAAGGTCGCTTGTCTACGGACTAATCACCGGGAGAGCAAAAGGTGCTAGAGGAAGATGGAATCGGAAGGTCCATTGGGATGGGATATCCGGATTCCACCTCCATATGATCGAGATGATTTCAACTATTGGAGGAAGAGGTTGGAGACATGGTTCCAAATGGATTGGGATCATTGGACGACATTGGATGTTCCTTTTGAAGCTCCAACGGACAAGAAGGGGAAGCCCCTCCGACCACGGTATTGGACCAAGAGTCAAATGGAAGAAGCGGAGGCAGATAAGGAGGTAACTAGAGTTATACTAAATTTATTACCTTCATATATTGTGTCGAATGTAGGAGAGTACAAGAATGCATATGAGCAATGGAGAAAAGTGATAACTCTACATGAGAATCTGACACAAGGACAAGAAGAAGAGTCCAAGGAAAAGGACCAACCGGAAGATGAGTCAAGCTCAACATCCGAAGAGGAAGAGAAGGAAGAATTGTCCACATCCTCAAGTGAGGAAGAAATTGAAGAAGTCTCCACATCAAGGATTGAGGGGGAGGAAAGACCATCCTCAATACCGGAGCAAGAAGAAGCTTCTACCTCCACCAAAGCAAGGACAAAAGACTATATAATTTGCTTTGGATGCAATCAAAAGGGGCATTACAAGGACAAGTGTCCTTTGGGTAAGAAAAAGGAAGTAAACCTAAACTCAATTCGAATAATTTGAAAACTAACATGAGTTGTAGGGATGAAGCAAAGAAGGACAAGAAGCATATAATTTGCTTCACGTGTGGTGAGCGTGGACACTACCACACCAAGTGCCCAAAGAAAGGAGAGTTCATGAAATTGGTGCACTTGAAGAAATTGGAGAAGAAAAGGAGCTCAAGTCAAGGGGGAGCTTTAAAGGTAAACGGGAAGGTAACTCCTTGTTTAAAGTTAAATCCAATTTCAAATTCTTATATGCTCATTAGGAATAATCATGGATTTAGATATCATGATAGGAGTAGGGTTAATACTGTAAATCAAAACCCTAGGAAGATCATACATCATAAAAAATCCAAGACCACTTGACCTAAGGATCAAGGCAAAAATCTCAAGAAATGGAGACATATGCCTAGAAAGGAGGGGAGTTCTAGGAATGCCCAAAGTGGATATGTGGACTCTAGGTTTAGAAGCCTAGAAAGGGAAAATCAAAATTTAAGAGAAAAACTTGATAGGTTAGAGAAAACCCTAGAGAGATTCACGATTGGATCTAAGGGTTTGGATATGATGTTGGGTGGTCTAAAACCCAACAATGATAGATCAGGTCTAGGATACTGATTTAAGGTCTCCCATGCTAAGGGAAAGAGATATGCTAGGGTGACATATGATTATGGCAAGGAGGGGGAGTCCAAAAATGGCAAGGTGGTGTCATTTAAAGGAAAAAAGAAGGACTTAACCAAAGACAAGGTGTCTAAGGTTAAGAAGGTTAGGTTTGTAGGCCAAGAGTCACTGGAGGTTCACTGGTGTGGCCTAGTGGTGGTTGAGTCACCTAGGGAGGTGGCTAGGGCTAAGAGCTCAAGGGGGAGCTCTAGGAGCCTTTGGGATATAAGGTGAATGGACCTTGGGAGAGGTGCTCCTAGAGGCCTAGATAGACCATGGAGTGTGCCAAAAGAATTGAAGATGGACTTGAGTCTCAATTCTTGGGATTTGGCACGTTAGATTTATGTTTCATGCATGGAAATATGACATTGAGGTCATATAGCATGAAAGTTAGTTTTTGATGATTAAATGCCATGTAAATCAATGCTAGGGATGCATTGTGGGATGACATGGGCAGAGACATCAAGAGGAGACCAAAACTAGGACTTTAGGTCAAGGTTTGATTGATATTTTTAGATAATTTTGGGTTTTGTGTCAAACTTGAGAATGGTGATAGATACATTTTGGAATGTATTTTTTTCAAGTAGGTATGGGTACCACAAACTTTTCTACGAAATTTAGAAATTTTTGGAGATTTGTGGAATTTCTGGCGCATTTCTGAATTTGGCCAGAAAAGCTGAAATTCTGATTTTCAGAATATCAGTCGACTACTCTGAGGGGCAGTCAATTGGTCAGGGCTGAGTTTTGTATCAGCAGCTGGGAAGTGGTCCAAATAATGTAAAACAAGTATATGGGGGGGGCTAGTACACATTGTTTATGATCATTAGGGATCAAAAGAACTAATGATTGGGATATTGTTGGAGTCTTTTTGATATTAGGCTGTAACGCCCTAAATTTTCTGCTCTGGCGTAGTAATAATGGAACATGTGGCCAAGAATAATATTATGAATTTAGGGGGAAAAGTTGTGAATAAAGAAATGTTAGGCATTATCTTGACACGTAGTGGATGTGTGATAATTATGCTTAGGTATTATATTTAATGTTATGCTTAAGTATCCTACACATGTATGAATGAATAATGATATGCATATGCATGTGTATGAATTAAATAAGTAGCATTCTTTAGGTGGGCTTTGGTTATGCGGGTTTGGAAAAAAATAATAAAAGGAAGAGAAAGCGAAAAGAAGAGAAGGTGCCAAGGATTGAACCTTGGACCTCAAAGAAAAGCCAAGCCTTAAGAATGCATATGTAATCAATTCACCCAGCAGGGGAGTGCTATTAGAAGAGGATGGGAAATTATAGATAGGTGGGAATGAAGATGAAGAGACACAAAAAAATTGAAGAGACACCATTAAAGAGGTGCTTGCCTCTTTACTCACCATAAAAGGCCATGAAGAGGAGGAAATGCCTAAGGCATTTTCGGCCAAGAAAGCCCCCCTTTCTCTCCACCAAACTCTTCCCCTTCCTCCTCTTCCTCACCAAAATCAAGTCCTTCACCTCCTAGAGAAAACCGGACCAAAAGAAGAGAAGAACAAGAGGAGTGCTAGAGTTTAAGAGGTCTTTTCTTCTCAAAAAAATTTGGAGATCTTTTGGGAACATAAGCACAAGTGGTAAGACTCCCTCACCTGCAACATAATGGCTTTTTATGTGTTTTTATGTTTGCTTGTGATGTTGGGTGAAAGAGAATGGAAGAAAACCTTGAGGGAAGTTTCGGCCATAAAGGGGTACCCCCCTTTTTTCTATGTCCAAAAACTTAAAGGAAGAGTTCATGAAATGGTTACTACCTTTTTGTAATGAATATATGATGGATACATGGTGTTTGAATGCCCTCCATGATGTAAAGGACTTGGAAGAATTCGGCCAAGTCATGAAATGGATAAATGTTGATGCATGAAGTAGGCTATTGTTCTAATGATTGTTTCCTTGCTATATAAATGTTTTAGGCCAAGAAATTTTGTGGAATCTATGCTAAGGGACCCCTGAACAATAGGCCAAGGGACCTTAAATTATGCCTTAAAACAGATTTTTATAGACCTTCATGAAGTTATAGTTAAATCAAGTGATATGCATGTGATTGGGTGTTTTATTTCATGATGGAAATAATTTATACCATAGGGTCAGTACTTTATCTAAGTTGTTTGAGCCTAAACTCATGCTCCATTCTATGTATTGATGTTTAGAAAAATGTTACATGTACCCATATGCATGATAATCCAAGTAGAACTCTAGATCATACACCTAAACTAGTGTTTGGTGAAGTACAAACTACTTTTGCACTTGTGAATGAATTCATATAAAAAATATACTTTTATTCCCATGTTAGGTGAATGATTATGCTATGAAATCCCTACTGTGAGTTTCGACAAATTACAAGAATAAGGGTTAAGAATAGGTTCGAGTACAAAGCATGCTCCTAAACTAGTGTTTAATGAAGCCTAGACTACCTTTATGCTTGTATATGACCTTAATGGTAAAATATATTTTTGTTTACATGTTATATGAACTTTTATACCATGTTATACATACTGTGAATTTCGGCAAATTACAAGGGTAAGGGTTAAGAATAAGTGCAAGTACGATTCATGCACCCAAACTAAGGTTTAGTGAAGATTAGTTTACTCTTGTACATGCTAATGATCTCTCATGTAAATTATGTTTTATTTCCATGATTGGATGACTTTCATGCCATGTTATCTAGCTGTGAATTTCGGACAAATACTGGGATAAGGGTTAAAAATAAGCTCAAGCACAAAACATGCACCTAAACTAGTGTTCAATGAAGCATAGACTACCTTTGTGCTTGTATATGATTCCATGTGTAACGTATGTTCTTATTTCCATGATTATATGACTTTTATACTATGTTATCCATGCTGTGAATTTTGGCCAATTACTAGAATAAAGGCTAAGAATAAGTTCAAGTACAATTCATGCACCTAAACTAGTGTTTAGTGAAGTCTAGACTACCCGTGTACTTATAAATGACCTCTTATGTAATATATGCCTTTATTCCAATGTTATGTGGGTTTTATGCTATGATGTCCTTGCTATGAAGTTTCGGCCAGCATGTATTAAGACGAGAAAAGAAAGATTAAAGTAACATATTGCCTTGATTAAGACAAGCATGTTATATGTATGATGTATTGATGAAACTAGCATGATGGTTGCTTCACTTACATGTGTTAAAAGAAAGGTCCTTCCATGTCTTGCTATTTATGCTAATGATTATGCCATGAAAATATACCTATGTTTATGAATGATTGAATGCCTATAGTACGTGCAATATGAAAAAAAGAAAGAATGCATGTTCTATATATGAAAGTATGCTTATAATTATGAATGATTGAATGTCTATAGTACATGCAATATGAAAGAAAGAAAGAAAGAAAGGAATGCATGTTCTATATGAAAGAAAGAAAGAAAAGAAAAGAATGCATGTATGTATTTTACTTTAAAGATTGGCTTGTACCGGATCTTGAAAAGATCCACGGTTCCGGACTACCGATGATACTGCCCCTAGGCTGAAAGATAGTAAACCTATAATGTAGACCCCTGTAGGTCGGGATTAGCTACCTCGCATCCTACATAGGGGTATGCGCGCAAAAGAAAGAATGGGTACAAAGCCGGGGACCCCAAAGAAAATGATGTATATGATTTTAAAGTATTATTTACTATGTTTTCCAAAGAGCATCCTAATGTTTTGAAATGCACATGTTCTATGTTTATATGTCTTCATGTATCTTATGTGCCTTATGAATTTTATGGTATCCACGAAATGTTATATGTTTTAAAATGCATGCGACGTACGAGTTTAGTGAGTAGGAAAGAGCTTACTAAGTTTTATACTTATAATTTGTTTGCTTATGTTGCGGATCAACATAGAAATTTCTGCGGAATGGGCAGCTGCAGGAAGGGCTAATGTGTGTGGTGGTGACTTGACTGATCGATCCACTTTAGTGATATCTATAGACTTAGTTCTTATTTCTAATAAGACATATGTTGCTACTTTATGCATGCTACTTGCTAGTTCTTTTGGAGTTTATTTAACTATGGATGCTATTAGATGTTATATGATGTTATTACTTTCTTATCGTTGCATATGCTTTTAGTTATGTTTCATTTCCGCTGCAATGTTAGATTCATACGCAATGATATAATTAAGTAAGGAAAAAAAGAAAAGGGTTAAAGGTAACGCGCCGCCTAACGGTAAGGGGCGGGCGTTACAGCTTGGTATCAGAGCAGTTGCCATCTCACTACACACACATCAAGCCTATTTTCCTGCAGCTTCCAAGTAAGAAATTCTATACTTGCCTTATTTCATGTTTATATTGATAACTGAATTATGCAAGTATGATGCATGATATGTATGTTGGAAGCATGATTTTACCTTGGATAAAACTAGGAAG
This sequence comes from Boesenbergia rotunda, assembly GCA_024364735.1. NCBI lineage: Eukaryota > Viridiplantae > Streptophyta > Magnoliopsida > Zingiberales > Zingiberaceae > Boesenbergia > Boesenbergia rotunda. The sequence goes on along the minus strand of JAGFNQ010004192.1, from coordinate 130,724 downwards.
ATACCTTATGATGACAATGATTTAAAATGATATGTATGACGGAAGCATGATCTTACCTTGGATAAAACTGTGAAGATATCTTATCATGCCATGTAATGACAATGATTTAAGATGTATATGAATGGAAATAACAGTAACCTTATACTAACCTATGTGTTATTTCGTGAAGATAACATGGCTAGAAGAAGTACCTCTATGCATATCTTGTTTTCTTTTATAATTCTAGAATATGCAAGTATGAATGATACCTTACGATAGCAAGTACTTTTAGGATATGTAATATGAACGATACTTTATCTCATTTTTATGAAACCAAATACTTTAGAACTGGATAAAAAAAAATTTATTGTAACTACTAAAGTAAAGGAAACCGACTTTTTGTGTGTTTCTCTCTGCATATATTTGTGAATTGGAAAAAAAAACTAGTTCTGTACTGGTTTTTGTCAGTTTTGTACTGACTATGTCATTTTTTTTCCAATTCCAGATGTTGCATGAGATCTGTGCCACGAGTTGTTGCTCTGAGCGGTGTCGTGAGCTAATGGAGCAAATAGAAGAAGTGGAATATAGTCCGGTCCTGGGAATCCAAGGCAATATGGGAAAATTGGACCGACTATTTTGGAAACTCGAGCAGGAAGAGTTTCCAATCATGGATGACTGCAGAATTGGAGCACTGTTTCGTTCATTGCCCAAGCGCGCGAGAGAAGTTGCTTATCAGATATGGGGACAGCATGAATGTCGGATCTCATATACGGAGTTATGTAAGCAGCTTCTTCGCCATGAGTTTCCGGAGGATCTTGGAGATTCTGAGGAAGATCCCGAGATGCTCGAAGAAGATCCAGAGATGTTCGAGGAAGATCCTGAGATGCTTGAGGAAGATCCTGAGATGCTCGAGGAAGATCCGGAGATGTTTGAGGAAGACCCTGAGATGGAGATGTTCGAGGAGGACCCCGAGATGCTCGAGGAAGACCCCGAGATGCCCGAGGAAGTTCTCGAGATGATCGAAGAGGGTCCCGGGATGGATGAGGAGGATCCGATGGAAACGGTAGAAGATCCCGAGATAGGCCGAGTGGGGATGAATGAGAGAGTGACAGCCACTGCCATAATATTTTTTATTATGGGCATGATGTCAACCTATCTAGTTCATTAAGTTCGGTTAGTTGTTGTATATGAACTTATGAGGTCTAATAAATAAAGTCGTGTTAAAAAATGGTGATCTGAGTATTCAGAGAATCAAGCAGGAGATCCTAGAAGGAAAGGGCGATGGCTTTCGTATTGCCGATGGGGGAGTATTATACCTTAGGGATCGTCTATGTATCCCTAATGATCCGAAGCTGCAGAGAGAAATTTTAGCAGAAGCTCACGGAACCCCTTATTCGATGCATCCAGGATCCACCAGAATGTATCAAGATCTGAAGGAAAAATTCTAGTGGTCCGGCATGAACAGAGAGGTAGCTCAGCATGTTAGCACTTGCCTGACCTGCTAACGAGTGAAGGCAGAACACCAGCGACCCGGAGGAGTTCTGCAGTCACTTTCAATTCCGGAATGGAAATGGGAAGATATCTCTATGGATTTCATTTTAGGACTTCCCAGGACTACGAACGGATATGATGCGATATGGGTAATTGTGGACAGATTGACGAAGTCTGCTCACTTCCTAGCAATCAAGATGACTTAGTCGATTGAACAACTGGCTTAATTGTATGCTAAGGAAATCATCAGACTGCATGGCATTCCGAAGACCATCATTTCAGATAGAGATGGCCGCTTCACATCGCAATTTTGGGAATGTGTTCATAAAACTCTCGGCACAAAGCTGCGTTTCAGTACCGCCTTTCATCCTCAGACTGATGGGCAAACAGAAAGAGTAAATCAAGTACTGGAGGACATGCTACGAGCTTGTGCCCTGGATTTTTAAGGGAGCTGGTGCCAATACTTATGTCTAGCGGAATTCACTTACAATAATAACTACCAAGCTACTATCGGAATGGCACCTTATGAAGCGTTATATGGACGGAGATGTAGGTCTCCAATCTGTTGGTACGAGGGTGGCGAAAAGAAAGAGATGGGACTCCAGACGGATTTCATCGACGACACCACCCGAGCCATACAGAGTATCCGCCAAAGAATAGAGACTGCCCAGAGCCGGCAGAAGAGCTATGCGGATCAGAGACGTAGACCTTTGGAGTTCGACGTCGGAGATTTGGTGTTCCTCCGAGTAGCTCCTATGAAAGGAGTAATGCGATTCGGGAAGAAAGGAAAGCTTAGTCCGTGATATGTGGGACCGTACAAAATCCTGAATAGAGTGGGCAAGGTAGCTTACGAGCTGGAGCTACCTCAGGAGATGTCCGCTATCCACAACGTGTTCCACGTGTCGATGCTCAGAAAGTGCATTCCCAGTACCAACAAAGTGATTGAGCCGCATGTCGTACAGATCCAGGAGGACTTGAGTTGTGAAAGCAAACCCATTCGGATCCTGGATCGAGATGTCAAGAGACTAAGGAACAAGGATGTGCCCTTAGTCAAAGTCTTGTGGCAAAGTCAGCAATCTGAAGAAGTTACCTGGGAACGTGAGGATGATATGAAACGAAAATATTCCGAGTTATTTTAAGATCGAGGATGAACTTTTCAGAAGGGAGGGTGGATTGTAACACCCCAAATTTTCCGCTCTAGCGTAGTAATAATGGAACATGTGGCCAAGAATAATATTATGAATTTACGGGGAAAAGTTGTGAATAAAGAAATGTTAGGCATTATCTTGACACGTAGTGGATGTGTGATAATTATGCTTAGGTATTATATTTAATGTTATGCTTAAGTATCCTACACATGTATGAATGAATAATGATATGCATACGCATGTGTATGAATTAAATAAGTAGCATTCTCTAGGTGGGCTTTGGTTATGCGGGCTTGGAAAAAAATAATAAAAGGAAGAGAAAGCGAAAAGAAGAGGAGGTGCCAAGGATTGAACCTTGGACCTCAAAGAAAAGCCAAACCTTAAGAATGCATATGTAACCAATTCACCCAGCAGGGAAGTGCTATTAGAAGAGGATGGGAAATTGTAGATAGGTGGGAAAGAAGATGAAGAGACAAAAAAATTGAAGAGACACCATTAAAGAGGTGCTTGCCTCTTTACTCACCATAAAAGGCCATGACGAGGAGGAAATACCTAAGGCATTTTCAGCCAAGTAACCCCCCCTTTCTCTCCACCAAACTCTTCCCCTTCCACCTCTACCTCACCGAAATCATGTCCTTCATCTCCTAGAGAAAACCGGACCAAAAGAAGAGAAGAACAAGAGGAGTGCTAGAGTTTAAGAGGTCTTTTCTTCTCAAAAAAATTTGGAGATCTTTTGGGAACATAAGCACAAGTGGTAAGACTCCCTCACCTACAACATAATGGCTTTTTATGTGTTTTTATGATTTTTATGATTGCTTGTGATGTTGGGTGAAAGAGAATGGAAGAAAACCTTGAGGGAAGTTTCGGTCATAAAGGGGTACCCCTCTTTTTTCTATGTCCAAAAACTTAAAGGAAGAGTTCATAAAATTGTTACTACCTTTTTGTATTGAATATATGATGGATACATGGTGTTTGAATGCCCTCCATGATGTAAAGGACTTGGAAGAATTTGGCCAAGTCATGAAATGGATAAATGTTGATGCATGAAGTAGGCTATTGTTCTAATGATTGTTTCCTTGCTATATAAATGTTTTAGGCAATGAAATTTTTTGGAATCTATGCTAAGGTACCCCTGTAACATTCGGCCAAGGGACCTTAAATTATGCCTTAAAATAGATTTTTATAGTCCTTCATGAAGTTATAGTTAAATCAAGTGATATGCATGTGATTAAGTATTTTTTTTCATGATGGAAATAATTTATACCTTAGGGTCAGTACTTTATCTAAGTTGTTTGAGCCTAAACTCATGCTCCATTCTATGTATTGATGTTTAGAAAAATATTACATGTACCTATATGCATGATAATCCAAGTAGAACTCTAAATCATACACCTAAACTAGTGTTTGGTGAAGTACAAACTACTTTTGCACTTGTGAATGAATTCTTATGAAAAATATACTTTTATCCCCATGTTAGGTGAATGATTATGCTATGAAATCCCTACTGTGAGTTTCGATAAATTACAAGAATAAGGGTTAAGAATAGGTTCGAGTACAAAGCATGCCCCTAAACTAGTGTTTAATGAAGCCTAGACTACCTTTATGCTTGTATATGACCTTAATGGTAAAATATGTTTTTGTTTACATGTTATATGAACTTTTATACCATATTATACATACTGTGAATTTCGGCAAATTACAAGGGTAAGGGTTAAGAATAAGTGCAAGTACGATTCATGCACTCAAACTAAGGTTTAGTGAAGATTAGTTTACTCTTGTACATGCTAATGATCTCTCATGTAAATTATGTTTTATTTCCATGATTGGATGACTTTCATGCCATGTTATCTAGCTGTGAATTTCGGACAAATACTGGGATAAGGGTTAAAAATAAGCTCAAGCACAAAACATGCACCTAAACTAGTGTTCAATGAAGCTTAGACTACCCTTGTGCTTGTATATGATTCCTTGTGTAACGTATGTTCTTATTTCCATGATTATATGACTTTTATACTATGTTATCCATGCTGTGAATTTTGGCCAATTACTAGAATAAAGGCTAAGAATAAGTTCAAGTACAATTCATGCACCTAAACTAGTGTTTAGTGAAGTCTAGACTACCCGTGTACTTATAAATGACCTCTTATGTAATGTATGCCTTTATTCCAATGTTATGTGGGTTTTATGCTATGATATCCTTGCTATGAATATTCAGCCAACATGTATTAAGATGAGAAAAGAAAGATTAAACTAACATATTGCCTTGATTAAGACAAGCATGTTATATGCATGATGTATTGATGAAACTAGCATGATGGTTGCTTCACTTACATATGTTAAAAGAAAGGTCCTTCCATGTCTTGCTATTTATGCTAATGATTAAGCCATGAAAATATGCCTATGTTTATGAATGATTGAATGCCTATAGTACGTGCAATATGAAAGAAAGAAAGAAAAAGAAAGAATGCATGTTCTATATATGAAAGTATGCTTATGATTATGAATGATTGAATGTCTATAGTACATGCAATATGAAAGAAAGAAAGAAAGAAAGAAATGCATGTTCTATATGAAAGAAAGAAAGAAAAGAAAAGAATGCATGTATGTATTTTACTTTAAAGATTGGCTTGTACCGGATCTTGAAAAGATCCACGGTTCCGGACTACCGATGATGTTGTCCCTAGGCTGAAAGATAGTAGGTCTAGAATGTAGACCCCTGTAGGTCGGGATTAGCTACCTCGCATCCTACATAGGGGTATGCGCACAAAAGAAAGAATGGGTACAAAGCCGAGGACCCCAAAGAAGATGATGTATATGATTTTAAAGTATTATTTACTATGTTTTCCAAAGAGCATCCTAATGTTTTGAAATGCACATGTTCTATGTTTATATGTCTTCATGTATCTTATGTGCCTTATGAATTTTATGGTATCCACGAAATGTTATATGTTTTAAAATGCATGCGACGTACGGGTTTAGTGAGTAGGAAAGAGCTTACTAAGTTTTATACTTATAATTTGTTTGCTTATATTGCAGATCAACATAGAAATTTCTGAGGAATGGGCAACTGCAGGAAGGGCTAATGTGTGTGGTGGTGACTTGACTGATCGATCCACTTTAGTGACATCTATAGACTTAGTTCTTATTTCTAATAAGACATATGTTGCTACTTTATGCATGCTACTTGCTAGTTCTTTTAGAGTTTATTTAACTATGGATGCTATTAGATGTTATATGATGTTATTACTTCCTTATCATTGCATATGCTTTTAGTTATGTTTCATTTCCGCTGCAATGTTAGATTCATACGCAATGATATAAGTAAGTAAGAAAAAAAAGAAAAGGGTTAAAGGTAACGCGCCGCCTAACGGTAAGGGGCGGGCGTTACTTAGGCAAAGGGGGAGAAGTGTTGAGTTTAATTTGGGAAACCAAACATACCTTTTCAAGAAACTCTAGGTCTAGGGGAGCTGAGATAAAGGAGGAGCATGGTTGCTCCATTCTTGGCGTAAGGGGAACCTTGGAGAGGTTCTTAAAAAGACTTTGCAAGACCAATGTAGGGGGAGCCTTGGATAGCTTTAAAAAAGTCCGTTTTGGTGAAAATTCCTAACTTGGGGAGGTTAGGATGTCTTGGGATAGGATCAATACATGGTTGCATTGCATATGCATTGGTGGTGCAAGTCCAAGATGGAGTCTTGGTGACGTAAGTCCAAATTGTTGTTTAGCATTGTTATTGCTACTTACTACTATTTGTTTTCCTTAACCTAAACGTATTGCCAAACATCAAAAAGGGGGAGATTGTTGAGGCAATCTATGGTCCGAAGAGACTATGTGTTTTGATGTTTGGGCAAAGAGTTTAAGTTAGGTTTACCCTTGTGTATTTGATATGTGTATGTGAGTGTGAAGGATGTGTAGGTTACACATATTGGCTTAGCTGGACGACTTCGGTATGGTGAAGGGTGGCATGGAGACAAGCTGGAGGCTTGTGTGCACCCGAGGGACCTTGGATAGCAGGGACGATGAGCTGAGGAGCGCGGACTTCGAGATATGCGTGAAGGATGACATGGAGACAAGCTGGAGGCTTGTGTGCATCCGAGGGACGGGAGCTGAAGATGAAGAAGGCGCGAAGGCATTAGTTGAGGTTGCTGATGAGGAGTCAGCTGAGTCATGAGGGTACGAGTGCTGAGTGATTGTACTCGGGAAATCCTATGGTTCGAGTGCTGAGAGAAGTGTACTCGGGATAGGAAACCTTAGGTGTGTAAGTGGACTAGTCGACTGCCCTTGGGGCAGTCGACCGATGAAACTCACAGAATGTAGTCAACCTGGGACCAGTCGACTGCCCTGGGAGCAGTCGACTGGTAGCGGCTGGTTGAGTAGGCTGAAAATTCAAACGTTGAGTTACAACGGTCGAATTTCAGTGGGACCAGTCGACTGCCCTGGGGGCAGTCGACTGGTGGCGGCCAAAATAGGTGTAAGCTTTATTTAAGAGGGCTTCATTTTGGCTGGAACTCTTAACGAATTTGGCTTTCGTTAAAGGCCAAATAGTAGTCTAAGGGCTCTGATATTGTCGAGGTGTTGTGACAAGGTTTCTCCACCCACAAGGAGCAACAAGGGCTTACCGGAGGTGATCCGGGGAATGATCCACCAAAGGATTCTTGGATTAGTCACCTCTTGGAGGTGGATACTAAGTAAATGAAGGTGTTAGCATTGGTTTTCTTGTTTTTCATTATATTGTTTGTATTGTGCTAACCTTCTTGTAGAGGAAGATTCGAAAATTGCTATTCACCCCCCCTCTAGCAACCGTCAACGATCTAACAGATTTCTCCTAGGGGACTAGATGGATTGTGGAATGTGCCAAAGGATTTGGAAGACTAACTTAAGTCTTAATCCTAGGGATTTGACAGATCAAAAGTATGTTTTATGTATCAAAAGATGGCAATAAGACTATATTGTATGGAAATTGGTTTTCAATGTGTAGATGTCATATAAATCAATGCTAGGGATGCATTATGGTTGGGTATGAGAAGCTACATCAAGAAGAGATCAATGTTAGGACTTTAGGTCAAGGATAAATTGAACCAATTAGATAGTTTTGAGTTTTGTGTCAATCTTGGGACTAGTGATAGATTTATTCAGAAACATATTTTTTCCAAGTTGACATAGGTGTCACAAATCTCTCCACAATGTTTGAGAATTTTTAGAGATTTGTAGAATTAGTTATTCATTTCTGAAGTTAGGACAGAAAAGTTAAAAATTGGGTATCAGCCAACTAGTTCTGCACCAGTCGACTGGATAGTTCATCCAGAAACTAGAATATTCTAAGGCATCAGTTGACTAACCTCCCATCAGTCGACTGATCTTTCTGTAAGGTTTATCAGTCGACTGACCCAAGGGCAGTTGATTGATGCCTAGGGTTTCAGCGGGGGGGGGGGGGGGGGGGGGGCCGAACTTAGGGATTCAGCGCCACCCCTTGAGAGTTCTCTTCTCCCTCAACCTCCCCAACTATTCTAGAGCATCCCAAGGCTCTAAAATCACATTTCAAGCCTCCTTCCACCTTAGATCCAAGTCTAGGGTTTGAAGAACATCCCTCTTTGAGTCAATCTTCATCAACATTCATCATGCAACATGCGGGAAAACAGTAACAACTTGTGTGGTTTATTTTTGACATTTAGCTCATGATTCATGACTAACCTATTCCTTTTTACATGTTTTTCTTCTTTATTTGATAATTTTGGGTACATGCATGGGTTAATTGCATCTTAGGTATGTACAAAAGAGAAGGATGGGTGAGGGACCATCTCAACAGCATCCTGTAGATCCTGCGGCACCCCGGTTCCTTTCTGAGGCCTGCTAATAGAGATTTGCAAGTGCTGATTTTGTGTTAATGAACTGTAGGTATCTTAACCGGTCATATTTCCAGGAAAATACCCCTCACATTTTTGAGATAATCACCCATTTTGATTTAGAGAAGCTAGTCTATTGTCAACATTATGTCAACATTGACCTGTGCAAAGAATTTTATGCTAATCTTACATGCATTAGTCCTGATGATGGGACATATGAGTCCATGGTAGCAAGAGTTACCATCCCCTTTTCATCTGTGTTACTAGCATCGTTCTTAGGGTGTAGGGTTTCCAATAACGCATTTACATGTTTTCCTAAAGTCATCAAGCCCTTCACCCTTCCTAATGTAACCTTGGAATTCATCGTCACTATTTTGAAAGATCTCGACCTCCTCTACAGCGTATTTTTGAAGCTAGGCGCATGAGTCCAGTCGGCAATATATGGTATAAAGTTGTCCTAGATTGCATTCTACCGATTGTCACCAAGGGAAGGTCGAAGATTTGGCTGCCTCACTTGGTGATGATGTATGCATTGGAGAGGAGGTTAGATATTGACATTGCCTTGCATATATTTGCATCCATTGTCCATTTTTTGCATGGTGTAAATAGAAAACTCTACATGCCATTTTGTCATATTTTGATCGAATTCTTCAAGTCTAGAGGTATTAGCACTGCTAGAGGTTAGATACATAGTTTGTCCAAGGATTACGACCAAATCAGCTCTCGGTAGCTCTCCCTGGTTGGGATTGAGAGTCAGCAGGGGGTGATGGTGTGGCGACAACATCCTGCTTCTTCCAGTTCAGATGATGATGAGGAGGCTGTGCCAGCTGCTGCTGCTGCTGCTGGGGTTAAACAGGAGCAGTTCTCCCTACTACAGTCAGAGGTGCATGGTCTTAGGAAGGGCTTTCAGACGTTTCAGCAGCGACAGGTTGACATTCAGCAGCAGCAGGTTGATATACAGGGGGAGGTCCACGGGCTCACATAGAACTTTCAAAGGTTCTAGCAGCGACATGATGAGATGTACGAGATGATGCAGCACTGGAACTTTATGTATCAGACCCCTCATCCTCCTCCTCCAGGCGATGACATGTAGTTCAGGTTGATTTGGTGGTACTAGTGTTGAGAGTGTGTAGCTTATTTTTTTATATTTTATCTCTTAAAAACTTAATTTGGTATTGTAATATTTGAAAACTTCGGGGCTATGACCCTTGTGACATTTTTTTATGGTTTAATATGGGTTTATATGAAACTTTTAATTTATGCTTTGGTATTACTTATATGAGTTTTCAATTCATGACTTGATATTGCTCATATAGAATGTTATTATCTTGCTATTATGGGCATAAAGAAATTTTCATATGTATGTATATCTAGAGATAAGGGATGAAAAGGGGGAGGTTTCATCATGTGCTTTATCTTGAAAATTATATAAAAAGAAGGTGGAGATTTGGAAACAATTCTATGGTTCAAATGGTATAGGATAGGCTTGGTAAACACAGATTCAAAGTTCGGATAGAAAGTTGATACAAAATGAAGCACTTTCAAAAAATTGGAATTTGTGTCAAAAGTCAAGTATATTTGGTATTTTTACGAAACTATATTTTTCTAAGTTAGAATATATCTTAAAAAATATACTTGCAAATTTTCAGAATTTTTTGAATTTTGTGGAATTTTCTAGGGGTTTCTGAATTTCGGCTGAAAATTCAGTACTGTTACGTATCTGATCTTTCTGTGGGTTTGTAAATTGCAGGAACCAGTCGACTGATGCAAGGGGAGTCGACTGGTTCTGCTGTTTTCTGATTTTTGGGGGTTTTTCAGAAATGGAAAAGTGTTCTCATTGACCCTAGGGGTAGGATTGCTTGGGGCAACCATTTTGATGGTGTCAAAGGGGGAGAACTTGTGGTTTTAAGTTATGTTTAACTTAATTTAGTGTTGTGAAAAATTGAAAATTATGTGGAGGGCATAGGTTAAGGGGGAGGTCATGTTTATGTCTCTTAATGTGCTATGTCTTTAATTTTCAATTGTTATTATTGTTTTTGCACCTAACTTAAACATATTGCAACACATCAAAAATGGGGAGATTGTTGGGGCAATCGACCCAAGTATGATCGGGAGGATCATGAGTTTTGATGTGTGTATCAATATGATTAAGTTAGGGTTTCATGTTGATCTAATATGTGCATGTGAGTGTGCAGGCTTGCAGGATACACATAGAGTTGGTTGGACGTCTTTGGGTACGATGAAGGGTGGTAGGAGGCGCCATGGGCTTGTGTGCGCATCTGAGGGACCATGGACTATAAGATGTGTATACTGAAAGACATGATTTCTTTATATGAACATCTTTATTTTAAAAAGAGAATCACAATTACACTTGGTGCCTGTTTATATTAGTACATGCATGAAGTCCAATACTTCGCATTGTATATAACATGGTGTGTGGTGTCACATGGAAAATCATGTTATCAATTTCTTGCCTAGTGTAAGTACAGACCCACAACCTAGATGGAATTGGACAACCCATCGGGATGGTTATAGTGTAATTAGGTGTGGTTGGTCTTGATCATAGAATTACACTAGTGTGCTATGAGTACATTGAGTAGGACCAAAATCCGAGGTTATCCAATTTGTACTAACTCGATAATTGGATAGGATCTCAGTTTATATTATGGAGTACGATCCCTTAATCCCGATATAATAACGGACATATATTATTAATTATTATTTCTTTGATTTACCAATGGGCGAGATCTATTATGTTAGATCGATAGGCCTGGTAAGTTGGGAGATAATATTAATAATATGATGTGTTGTTCATTATTGACGGAATCCGTGTCTTGGTGAGTCGGGTTGATGATGCCCCCTTGATGAGCTTGAAAGGTTCATCATGCTAAATCCTATAGGTGGATTTGATCCGACATGATGATAAGGTTGAGTGGTACTAGTCAAGAATCCAGAGGTTAATTAATTTGAATTGTCAGTAATTTAAATTAATTAACGGGCATTCAAGATCTTAAACACGGGGGGATGGACGACTCGTAATAAGTGTAGCTCATATGTAAATATGGGGGTTGGTGAGGCAATTCAATGAGGGTCCTTTAGTGGAATGGATCCTCATTAATGGATCGGGTTTGGATCCATTAGCAGGCCAAGATCCAACTCCTCCTCATGGTTCCTATTGTAGCCCTATATATATATCCCATGTGGCATGAAACCAAGTTAATGGATTAATCCAATAGATCACTAGAAAACCCTAAATTTTTTTCTCTCCTCTTTTCCTCCCCTCTCTCTCCCTCTCTGGGCGCCGATGGCACATCTCTTCACCAATGATTGCTCAAGCAATTGGCAGAAGATACTATGAGGAGGAAAATTACTTGCACAATTTTTCGGACTTCTCCTGCATTTCTTCTCCAAGCAGCAGCGTTGGTGAACGACGTCCATTCAAAGTTGCACCGCAACTTTGATCAAAAGAGATCAATTTGCACACACAACATTGATCTGAAGACTTTTCTCCTTGTGGAGAAACTTTCAGTCAACGTGAGCAACAAGGTTGCTCATGCAACTTTTGGTCAACGTGAAAAATTGTTTTCTGATGAGAAAATTTGAAGGATTACTCACAGATGCCGAGTTGCTCGTGGGAGAGGGCAGAGGCTGGAGAAAAACAAGTTGCTTGAAGCGCAAATACAAGTTGGAGTTGTGGAGTTGCTTAGAACACAAGTTGCTTATGTAACTTGGAATTGCTCAGAACACAAGAGCTCCAAGATACTTGTTGTTTAGGCGTCGGTTGTAGAGGAAAGAATTAGTAGGGTTTGTGTTTGAATTATTTTCTTCCTTGGAGTTGCCGACAACATCCCTTTGGTTAGGGATTTGTTGGCGCAAGGAGAAAGGATCGACTTGGTGACCACGGGTCTTGGTAGATTGTCGCCCACACGACGTCCAAGAGGGGAGGGTTATACGGTAGAAGATCGTAAGGTAATGGAAGGTATAATTCATCCTTTGGCTCCTTATGTTATTTTGTGCCTTGTTTATTTGCCTCATCATTTCACGTGAGTTATTTAATTATTTTGATTGTGAATCATAGCCAATAATTAATTAACTGGACCTGATCATAAACACAAAAGCCGGCCATCCACCCGTTGCCTTTTCTGTGGTCGAACGGTCAAGCAAATTACAAGGCCGATTTTTGTAATTGGCCGAGTTGTAATTTGGATCGTTCGATACGGCACGAGATGGTCATTGGGGGACGGGTCTCCATTTGGATTAATTTTTTAATCTATAGAAATGGAGAGGTCTCTCGGAACGACCGAGTATTCGCTTAGGAAACTTGCCAAGCCATACCCAACAATTGGTATCAGAGCGAGGTTTCCGGCTTTGTGTGTTTAAGGATTGGTTAATTTTTGCATTTGCATACATTTTATTTTGTTGGATGATATTTGGATGTGCGTAGGCTAACTTTGTGTTTCAGACACTAGATTCCAACTTATCATGGCCAAATAATTAATGTCTGTGATGGATGTGGAATTTATTGTAATTAATTAATCCTCAGGGTTGACGAGGCTAGGTATTTACTTTTTGTAATTAAATATGACACATGTTTAGCCGAGCTATTTATTTTACTTTCGATCTAGTTTTCATATACACTCCTTTGTGGAGTATAGGAGCGATGATGTAAATAATTAGCTAGTTATTTCGGCTCGAAGATCCCTCAAGGTGGCTTGCGCATAAGGAAGGGAGGAGCGGACGAAGTGACGACACGACTGGAGGAGCATTAGAGACCAAGGCCATGAAAGTTGGAAAATCTAGGATTTTCTGTAATTTTCATATGTTGGTTATGTGCTTGTTGTGTGGTTGTGCTAAGTTAAAATTCCTCGAACTAAATTACTAAGTGGGAGAGGACCCTAAGGGTCCCACGGCTTGCGTTACAATCTGATAAGTGATGCGAACAAGTCTGTGCGTCGGCTCTGAGTGCCTTCCTCCCCATCGGATGGACTTGTTCTTCGGATCACTGAGTCAAAAAGGATATAGAAATTTGTTGAAGAGCGTGTGTACTTCCCCATCGGAAGGCACATAATCGGAAATAATTTTCTTAGTGTCGTGTAATGGTGAACACTTAGATGCGAATAATAGTATCCTCCCCATCGGAGTCATTGCTATTATTTTGCAGAGCTGAAGTGAACCAACTATTGATCTTACTTGTCAAAAAGTTAGCTTGACAAGATAGTAAGATTGATGGGTAAAACCTCCTCTTACGAATGTAGGGATTCGTATACGTCCACACCATCGTGACATGCGAATTTCTCGGTGTATAGGAGTGTTGGTTGATTTCAAAAATTTATTGTTTTGAGGTATCAATTTATTTTCGATTTCTAAAGTAATGTATGTTGTGATTCTCAGGTTTTTCATAATAGCCTTTAACCCACTAGCGACCATACTTAAGGAAAACAAACTTGTGGCCCAAATTACATAGACTGGAAAAGAAATCTAGATGTTGTCCTTACTGCTGAAGTGTACAAATATGTGCTCTTCGAGGTATGTCCTGAAGATGATGGCCCACCTCAATGAGATTGAGGTTCTTAGAGGACAAATCGACGGGGAAACCCAGGTCGATATAATACTCCAATCTCTGCCTAGGAGTTTTGAGCAGTTCTGGCTCAACTATAACATGAATAAGCATGAGTATACGTTGGAGGAACTCCTGGGACGACTCCAGGCGGCAGAGGGGTTTTTTCGTCAGGGTTAGTAGGCCTTAGTCACTCAGAAGGTTTCTACTTCTGTGCCGAAAGGCAGGAAGAAGAAGAAACAAGGTGAGTCCTAGAAGGCAACAAAATCGCAGGGACCTCAGGTTGGTGTGAAGAAGCCGAAAGACAAGTGCTTCATGAGCCAGCAGGCTGGACATTGAAAGGCGAACTGTCCCCATTGTCAAGAGAAAGATATATCTTTTCTTTTGTCGTTTAACATGTTTAGCGGTGTTATCTACCGGTACCTGGTGGGTATATACGGATGCCACTAAACATGTCTGCAATTCTTTGTAGGGGTTCCAGGAAGCCCAACGACTAGCTAAGGAAGAGATTACCGCCTACATGGGTTATGCTATGGAGGTGGCTACTATTGCAGTGAGAGTTATTTATTTGTCTTTAGAAGATAAAGTTTTGGTTTTAAGATTATTTTTATGTACCTAATTTTAGAAAGAACTCTGGTTCAGTTTATGAAATAATAGATATTCTATTACTTTTTGTTATGAAAAGTGGAATAGAAAGATTATCTGTTTAGGAACATGGATAAACAATTTAATCAATTAAAACCAATGTCTCCCATGATGCAAATAGTAGCTAATAGATCATCATTTAATCAAAATAAGAGAAAGGTTTCTTCCAAGATGAACAAAACATGTCTTTGGCATCTAAGGCTTGGTCATATTAACCTTAGTAGGATTCAAAGGTCAATAGCCGATGGATCCTCGGGTTTATTGGTAGTGGGAGACTTCCTAACCTTTGAATTTTGCTTGGAAGGTAAGATGACCAAGAGGCCTGTCAAGGCTGAGGGGTATAGGGCCAAAGATATGTTAGAATTGGTTCATCCTGATTTGTGTGGTCCTATGCCTATCCGGGATATAGGTAGCTTTGAATACTTCGTGAGACGAATATTCAAAGGTATAGATACATTTACTTGATGGCCACAAGTCTGAACACTTTGATCAGTTCAAACAATTCTGGGCTGATGTGGAGAAACATCAAAGTAAAAGTATCAAGATACTATGATCAGATCATAGTACCTATTGGGTGAATTTAGGACATACTTATCAGAGGTTGGGAGTCAATCCCAATTGACTGCACCCGGTACACCCCAATAGAACGGTGTAGCAGAGCGAAGGAAAAGGGCTCTTATGGGGCAGGACAATGATGAGCTGCTTCGAGTTGCCAAATCCGTTCTGGGGATATGCTCTAAAAACGACAGCTTACATACTTGATACCATCTAGGTCAGTGCCTTCTATTCCCGTAGAAGTGTGGACTGGGCGAAAGCCAAGTCTAAGACATATTCGGACATGGGAAAGCTCAGCACATGTGCTGAGAAGGGATACTGATAAGATTGGAATCTCGTGCGCTTGTTCGTAGGGTATCCTATAGGAACGAAAGGTGGTTCTATAGTCCTAAGGATTAGAGGGTAATCGTTGGCACGAATACCAGATTCTTATAAGAAAACTATGTGATGAACCAGAAGCCCATGAGTGGACTAGTTCTTGAAGAATTAAGAGGGGATGTTCTGACCTTAGTACCAACTGTACAAGAGGATATATCACAAGTCATTGTACCGCGTGTCACAGAAGATACACAGGTGGTGCCTCATCGTAGTGGGAGGGTTTTTAGTCAACCTGAAGGATTTATGTTCTTGGGAGAGTCTTTGGACTTGGTCCCTGACGACCATGAATCAAGATCCCTAGACCTATGACGGGGAACATCCGCTTTGAAGAGATAATCCAGTCATATGGATTTATTCAAAGGACGGATGAGATTTGTGTATGTAAGAAATATGACGGAAACGTAGTGGTATTCTTGTACTATTCGTAGATAATATTTTGTCATTTGACAACAATGACAAAGTATTATCAAACGTAAGGGTATGGTCGTCCAAACAGTTGATATAAAGGAATTAGGAGAAGCATGACACATCCTTGGCGATCAAAGTTCTAAGAGATCACCAGAGAAAGATGTTGTGCTTATCCCAAGCTTCATATAGTGACACTGTCTTAACTCGTTTTAGCATGGAAACCTCCAAGAAAAGTTTTGAACTTTTCAGCTGTGGAGCTACTCTATCTAAGGAGATATGTTTAGATTATCAAAGGAGATAGAGCAGGTAATGGCGGTTCCTTTAGCATCAGCTATAGGAAGCCTCATGTATGCTAAAAACGAGACCGGATATCTGCTTTGCCATGAGCATGGTGAGCAGATATCAGAGTAACCCAGGTCAAGGAAATTGAATTGCGGTAAAAGCATATATTAGTGCTTGAGAAGGACTAAGGATTATATGCTGGTTTTGTTGGATCGAGAAAAATGATAGACGGGAGGGGGGGGGGTGAATATCATTAAAATATAAAATAATCACACAGGAATACAAGATTTTTACTTGGTTCGGAGTCGCGGTCGACTCCTACTCCAAGGCCCACGGTCCTTGACCGTTTACTTTGGGCAATATTATAATCCCGCAAAGCAGTTTTACAGATTGAGTACAGAATTATTGCAGGAAATGAAACTAGTTACACTTTTTGTTACCGATGTCCGATGTGGATCGTATTTCCAAGTAGAGGGACGTCATCGGCACTGGAATCTCGAAGTCGTAGTGTGTCGGGGCGTAGCACTTGAACGAAAAGCTTTGGAGCGTTAGAAAACTATGTTGTTGAAGCCTTGGGGTTGAGACCCTTTTATACTACTCTATCGGGCGCCTGATGGGTTGGGGGCGCGTGACACGTGCCCTTCGATCTGGGAATCCTTATCCGTGGGCTCGGTTAGTGCTTATCCTCTCCACTTGGGCGCCTGAGCTGATGGGGGCACCCGTGAGCTCACGGGCGCTTGATCCTCCTTGGTTTAGTGGCTTCGCAGCTGGTTTTTGGTTTTTGCCGTCACCCTTGGGTGCTCGTATCCTTACGGGTGTCTGAGCCCACTCGGGCGCTTGACTCCATTCGGGTGCCTAGGCCCAGTGAAGAACCTTCACTTGCAGACGATCAGTCCTTCGACCCTGCAAATAAGGTTAGTCCCAAAAACATGATAAGTAGTAATTACAGCCGTAGCTGTCTTGGTTCTGACTTCGGGTCTCCCAAATGGAACCCTAGGTCGAACCGACGCCTACTGTTCCCTCGACGGGGAACGTGTCCTCACCTACTCCTCTCAGGAGAGTTTACCTTTTGCCAACCGGCTCCTCCGGTTGGACTTTTGCCCGATCCACCTGACCAGGTCTTCGTGCCCAACTTCTGGTCAGGTCTTCGGTGCCCAACCCCTTGCCAGGACTTCGTGCCCAGTCCTCGACCAGGACTTCTTTGTCCGACTTCCGGTTAGGTCTTCTTGCCCAGTCCTTGACCAGGACTTCTTTGCCCAGCCCTTTGCCAGGACTTCTTGCCTAGTGTACCTAGGACTTCTTCCTGCACACTCAGTGAACAAAATTAGAACACAATAACATCTTAACTCTTGAACCCATTGCCATTATCAAGACCCAGGTTTGACTAAGGTGATGCCTGCACCTACAATCTCCCCCTTTTTGATTTATGGCAATTCGGTTCAAAAAGTTAAGTTAAACAACAGGTAAATTAACAGATTTAATTTCCTCCCCCTGGAAGAAATCCCCCCTGAGTTTTTCAAACATTCGTGGGGTTTTGAAAAAGTTTCTAAGTCTTTGTTGAAAAGTTTTTCAGGTTTTCAATACTTTAAAAATTTTCAAGAAAAAAAGATTTTTAAGTTAGAAACATTTTCCAAAATATTTTGAGTTGGGCACTTAGAAAAGTTTCAGGAGAATTTTGAAATTTACACAGAAAATTTTTCACCGAAAAATGTAGAGTAAGGTCTTAGAATAATTTTTTAAAACAATTTTTGAGTTAAGTACTTAAAATAATTTTGAGAGCAATTACTTAACATAATTTTTAAAACACTTAGATTTTGCACTTTAGACAAATTTTCTAAATTGATTTCAAGTAGTTTTAATACTTAGAAAAAATTTCAAGCACTTTTAATACTTAGAAAATATTTCTAGAAAGTTTTAATACTTAGAAAAAATTCAAGCAGTTTTAATACTTAGAATAACTTTCCAGAAAGTTTTAGAGTAAGTACTTAGAATTTTATAAAACAAAAAATTAATTTTCAAAAAGAACTTAAGTACTTAGAGAACTTTACTTTTTGAAAAAAAAGGAGATAAAAATTTTCTAAAAAATTTAATTTGAAAAAGGTTTTAAATTTTAAAACCTTCTTTTCTCTCCTTTCCAATCTCTCCCCCTTTGCCATATATAAAAAAAAATATAGCAAGAAAAATGAGTAATCAAAGTAAGGTGTTGTACTGAACCAATTCTAAGTTTAAATTGGACCAAATCAATTTGAATTTCCTCTTTCGGGTCCTGTCTAACCCAGTTAGCTACTTACTAACTGTTATAAACAGTAGCTTTCGCTAGGGTTAGTCAAGTTAAGTGATCTGATTAAGCTAGATTTTCTAAGCTTGACACTTAACCTGATTACTGTTTTATTGGTATTTATCGCCCCAATTACTGCAGATGCACTGACTTAAAGCATCTTGAATTAAGGCATAGACCTAAGCATCTCAACCCAATCTAGGTTATCAATCAAAAAGTACCCTAAGGTGCTTGTGAGATGCTGACTTCTAGATCTATAGGTGCATGCAGTTCTAGGGTTAGGGCCTAGGCTAAGTCCATTTGCGAAAAAAGCCCTAGTTTTGAAGGGGGTAAGTTTTGAAAAAAACTAAGTCGGAAAATCATTTTAAATAAATAAAGAAAATGATTTTGCAAATTAAATAAGAAATAAAACAGTTTTTAAAAAGAGGCATAAATAAAGCAGTCCTATTCTACCAAGCATAACCCTACAATTGATTAAGCATGCTAATTGAAATGGCAAGTAATCACTGAGATAGATGCATAAAATCTATCCGGTCAATAGTAGGACCAGAGAAATCAAACTAAAGTCATGTGTCAGTCAAGTAAGAGTCAAATACAAGTCAAACAGTTCACACTGCACAGGAGTAGGCTGAAAATGTCAATCTAAACTAAGAGGAAGGGCCAGGATGATAAGATGGGTCAGGCTGGTAAGATGGGACAGACTGCCAGGATCGAAACAGCGACATCATCTCATTGTATCGTGCGTCGCTAGTTTCTTGATTAGCTCGGATGACGTCCATCTGCTCGGTGTGGTAGGCCTCGACCTCCTCCTTGAAACTGTGTAACTCCGTCTGCAATGATGTGATGCGCTAGTCGGTAGTCGGTGGGGGTGACTCCTGTAACTGCTTATTGATCTCGGCTACGAGATCAGCTACGTCTACCTCCACCTCCTCGTCGGAGTCGTCCTGTCGTTTGGCTCTCTCTCGTCTCCACGCTAGTACCCCCGTGGCCGATACATCTATCCCCGCTAAGGAAAAGTTCCTAATCCCTATCTCATCAAACTCGGTCATCAAAATAATCTCTCCGGCAGTAATGTTGCGACCGTGGTGGTGAGGAAGAGCGGTGATGACATGGCAGTAAGGCGTACGAACTCGATCGTGTGTGGATACGCTCGAGGCGTAAATGATGGTATGGAATATGTGAAGACCTATGTCGATGTCAAGATGATGAATCATGGCATAGAGTAGGAAGGTGTGAAATGGTCGCATGGTCGCGATATCTCGAGTGGTAAGTGGGAGAACACAGTGAATTATCACTCAATAAAGGACATAATCCTAAACTCGGAGGTCTAACGACTGAAATCGTTGAGCTAAAGGGTTTCTCACATCTCCGAAGAAATAAGAGTAGAGAGTGTCTAAAGTAATGTGCGAATAGGGGGGTGCGAAGGGAGGGTCTGCCGGAGGATAACAAGAGAAAGTAGATTGCGACTGTCGAAGTCCCAGAAATCGATTGAACAAAGTCGGAGCAATGGTCAGGGGAGTGCCTTGTACTGTGGTAGTAAAGAGTAGATCATCAATCTTGACAAGGTTGTTATAAAACTCTACACATAGGGTTGAGTTTACCAGATGTGTACACAAAACTAGGTGGTCTAGTTGGTAAAAGTTGATTGCGTCCATTGCCAAGGGACAGGATTGGGTGAAGAATTGCCTATTCAAAAAACTAGTCTTAATAGGCTTGTAAGTTGTTTAGGCAAATTTATTGAACAATTCTAGGTTGCGAAACCTCAGGTTGGGGCTAGCCTTGGCCACGGGGTTGGGTTGAGGGACACGTCATTTTCTGGGCGGCATTTTTGAAGTAGAGCGTGAGAAAGGAGCGTCCGGGCACCTTGAGAAAAAGAGGAGTGAAGGAGAGTTTTGATTTTGGTGTGGGGGAAGTGGAAGGAGCTATGCTCCTTATATAGTGTTATACGGGCGCCCGATAGGTCACGGGCGCCCGAGTTTATTGGGGCGCTCGTAAGGTCATGGGCGCTCGGGTCAGACGACAAGCTTTTGGCAGAATTGACTGCCTTGGATGAAGAGACAGACTTGGGCTCCCAATAGGTCACGGGCGCCCGAGTCAGATGGGTAGGGACGACAACTTTTGCTGTCTCGGTCGAAGGAAAAGCTGGGGGCGCCCGATAGGTCACGGGCGCCTAATCTGACAGCAGTTTGACTGTTGACCGATTTGATCATTTGACCATATTTGACTATTTTGACCCGGTTTGACTCTTTTGATTAACTAACAATTAGGTCAATTAAGCTCTAATTTGCAAAAAAAAAAACAGATGAATTTTAATTAGATCCTAACCTTCTCACCCAATCTAGAGTTTTCAATCACGTTAACCTTATGAGTTTTGTGAGACAGACTTTAATAGAAGTAAAAATTTATTTTGAAAAACCATGATTAATTTTCAAAAGTTAAATTAATTTTAAAAATAATTTATTATGCTTTAAATTTGGAAAAAACCTGGTTGAATCTAGAATTGATTGAAATCTGTGTTAGATTCAAATCTGGCAATAGTAAAATGAATTTGGGTTTCAATAATCGGCTTCCAGGTCTTGGCGAGGCACTAGGCCTTCTTTGGCCGTAGCCTTATTGGATCATCAACCCTTTCCTTGACAAAGCCTTTTATTGAAAATCCATCATCAAGTTACTCCTTGAAAGATTTTGGTCTAACTAGTTTGGGTCTTGGATCGGTAGCTTCGGCTAGTTCCGCCAAAATGGCTTCCCTAACGTACTGTCATCTCACCTCCACCTAATACTATGTTATTCAAATTTCAGTTAATCGATATAGTCCTTAATCTAACCAGTCCTAGGTCTAAGCATGGTAAATTGCAGAAAGTAAATAAACAAGCAAGCATGCAATTTTTAAAATAAGAAAAGAATTTATTTAACTATAAAAATTATTTTTAAGTTGGCTCCCCCTGAACTAAAGCCACGGTAGTGATTAGGCAAGATATGAATCTTGTCCTTGGGGATCCAATACTGGTTTGGGCCAGCTTGGTTGTTCAGGCAAAGTTTGGGTACCCATGCCTGAACTTTGGGTCTAGATTGATTCAGTACAGCATAGTATGACCTTTGTCTAGACTTGGTTCGATACCCTAACCCGGATCGATTTAGAACAGACTTCTGATTTCCAAGGATCATGTCAAGACCCTTGGAACCCGAAGTGAATCGTTCTAAAGCTGTTCTAAGGTCCTTGACTTGAGTTTTCAAAGAGAAGTTCTCTTTCTCAAGCTTTTCAACTTGAGCAGAGGTTCCTTCTTGAACCTTCTCAGTCAAAGATCTAGATTCAGCTTCCTCTTTCAGGAGTTTTACTTCCTGTCGGAGGGACTCGACTCGAATTTTGGCTTTCGCCAAGTTACTAGATAAGTAAGCAATTAATTCTACTAATTCCACTTTAGAGTAACCACTTACAGTTATTTTTCCGTCCTCCGAAATGGTGAGCTTTCCATCGTCCGGTTTCGATTCTGATCCGGTGTCGATTTCTTCCGAAGCAGTCAAGGCGAGCAACTTCGATTGTGGGGCCTCTTCTTCTTCTTCAGAGGAAGACTCGTCCCACGTAGCCTGAAGGACCTTCTTCCTTCTTGTCTTCTTGGCTTCTTTCAGATTAGGGCACTTCGATTTATAGTGTCCCTTCTTGTTGCACTCGTAGCAGGTTACGTTGGATTTGGTCTTAGATTGTTCGGTTGGATCTTCCTTCTTTCGGCTGGCTTTTCTTCTGTTGGTCTGATACTTCAGCTCCTTGTAGTAGTCCTGGGCTAGCCAAACCAGCTTGGGTCGATCCCCTTCGCTGTCTTCTGAGTCTGAGTCTGAGTCAGACTCGGGTGCAGGTTGAGGCTTCTTCTTGGCCACCTTTCCTGTTTTTCCTGCAACAAAAGCAATGCCTTTCTCGACTAAGGTGCAGTTAGTCTGCTCATGTAATTCAAGTTTAGAAAATAATTTGTCTAGTTTAATTTTAGAAAGGTCCCTAGAAACCTTGTAAGCATCTACCATAGATGCCCACAAAGTATTTCTCGGGAAGACGTTTAGGGTGTACCTGATAAGGTCACGGTTTTCTACCTTGTGACCGATTGTATGTAGACAGTTCATCAGTTCCTGGATTTTGGCATGGAGCTGGGTTGCTAACTCGCCTTCGTTCATTTTGATGGTGTACAACTTGTTCAACAGTAGGTCCCTCTTGCTGATTCAGGTGTCGGAGGTACCTTCGTGCAACTCGATCAACTTACTCCAGAGTTCCTTTGCACTGTTGAAGGGTCCTACCCGGTTCAGCTCTTCTTTGGTTAGTCCGCATTGGAGTGTCTGGGTCGCCTTTGCGTCCGGCTCGATTTTCTTTTTCAGCGAGGCATCCCATTCTGTGTATAGTTGTGCCACTCCTTCAGCATTTTCGGGATTTCCAAACCAGATTGGATTATAATCCACATATCCACCTGAGTTTTCAAGTGGACCTCCATTCGACTCTTCCAGTGGGAGAAGTCTTCTACACTGAAGAGTGGTGGTCAAGCTGTGCTGAAACCCTCTTGCATGACCATTAGAATTTCTGAAATGACAAAAACAAAAGAAAATCTTGTCCTAAGACTTGATCATGGATTAGTAGTGCGGGAATAAGATAATTAAAAAGAAACGATCGAGTGGTGTTGCACCAAACTCGATTAACGAGAAAAATTAAAAAAAAAAAGAAATTAAAACATTCGTAAAATCCAAAAAAATTCTCAAATTGGCGGTTCCACCAAATATGAGCCACCCGCTCTAATACCACTTGTTGGATCGAGAAAAACGATAGAGGGGGGGGTGAATATCGTTAAAATCTTTTTCGGATTAAGGAAAGAGAAAACGCGCAGCGGAAATAAAACAATCACACAGGAATACAAGATTTTTACTTGGTTCGGAGTCGCGGTCGGCTCCTACTCCAAGGCACACGGTCCTTGACCGTTTACTTTGGGCAATACTATAATCGCGCAAAGCAGTTTTACAAATTGAGTACAGAATTATTGCAGGAAATGAAACTAGTTACACTTTTCGTTACCGACGTCCGATGTGGATCGTATTTCGGAGCAGAGGGACGTCGTCGGCGTTGGAATCTCGATGTCGGAGTGTGTCGGGGCGTAGCACTTGAACGAAAAGCTTTGGAGCGTTAGAAAACTGTGTTGTTGAAGCCTTGGGGTCGAGCCCCTTTTATAGTACTCTATCGGGCGCCTGATGGGTTGGGGGCGCCTGACACGTGCCCTTCGATTCGGGAATCCTTATCCGCGGGCTCGGGCAGCGCTTATCCTCTCCACTTGGGCACCTGAGCTGATTGGGGCGCCCGTGAGCTCACGGGCGCCTGATCCTCCTTGGTTCAGTGGCTTCGCAGTTGGTTTTTGTTTTTTGCCTTCACCATTGGGCGCCCGTATCCTTACGGGCGCCTGACTCCATTCGGGTGCCTAGGCCCAGTGAAGAACCTTCACTTGCAGACGATCAGTCCTTCGACCCTGCAAATAAGGTTAGTCCCAAAAACATGATAAGTAGTCATTATAGCCGTAGCTGTCTTGTTTCTGACTTCGGGTCTCCCAAATGGATAGGGTCGAACCGACGCCTACTGTTCCCTCGACGGGGAACGCGTCCTCACCTACTCCTCTCAGGAGAGTTTACCTTTTGCCAACCGGCTCCTCCGGTTGGACTTTTACCCGATCCACCTGACCAAGTCTTCGTGCCTAACTTCCGGTTAGGTCTTCGGTGCCCAGCCCCTTGCCAGGACTTCGTGCCCAGTCCTCGACCAGGACTTCTTTGCCCGACTTCCGGTCAGGTCTTCTTGCCCAGTCCTTGACCAAGACTTCTTTGCCCAGCCCTTTGCCAGGACTTCTTGCCTAGTGTACCTAGGACTTCTTCCTGCACACTCAGTGAATAAAATTACAATACAATAACATCTTAACTCTTGAACCCTTTGCCATTATCAAAACCCAAGTTTGACTTAGGTGCTGCCTGCACCAACAGGTTTACCGGGCAGACCAATTCCCTATGGGTTATATGGATACATACTTCCAGTCGGATAGGGGCAAATATAAGTATTCCTCGAGGTTTTATGTTTACTTTTAGGAGGTAGAACCATAGTTTGGAGGAGTGTTGCGCAGCGGCTGCGTGATTGACTCCACCATGGAAGCTGGGTAGATGGCAGCCTCTGAGGCAACCAAGAAAGCTAAATGGTTTAGGAACCTCAAGATGGAGCTTGATGTGATTCCTGGTTTGCTCGAAGCAATCACATTTTGTTGTGATAAAAAAATAGTGCAGTTGCAAACTCGAAGGAATCACGAGTCCATAAGGCAGGTAAACACATAGAGCGCAAGTACCACCCAGGAGAGGAAAAGCTGTTGTTGCCTAGATTATATCAGAGGACAACCTGGGAGATCTTTTCACCGAGGCCTTGATAGCGAGAGCTTTAGGCATGTGGAGGATCAGGGAGTCAGATGTATGTCATTTTGAGAACAACAAAGTCTTTAAATATAAGTGGGAGATTGTAAGATGTGTATACTGAAAGACATGATTTTTTTTATATGAACATCTTCATTTTGAAAAGAGAATCACAACTACACTAGGTGCCTGTTTATATTAGTACATGGATGAAGTCTAATACTTCACATTGTAGATAACATGTTATGTGGTGTCACAGGGAAGATCATGTTATCAGTTCCTTGCCTAGTATAAGTAGAGTCCCACAACCTAGATGAAATTGGACAACCCATCGGGATGGTTGTAGTGTAATTAGGTGTGGTTGTTCTTGACCATAGAATTACACTAGTGTGCTTTGAGTACATTGAACATGACTAAAACCCGAGGTTATCCAATTTTTACTGCCTCGATAATTAGATAGGACCTCAGTTTATATTATGGAGTACGATCCCTTAATCCTGATATAATAACGGGTATATATTATTAATTATTATTTCATTGATTTACCAATGGGCGAGATCTATTGTATTAGATCGATGTGTTGTTGATTATTGACGGAATCCATGTCCTGGTGAGTCGGGTTGATGATGCCCCCTTGATGAGCTCGAAAGGTTCATCATGCTAAATCCTGCAGGTGGATTTGATCCGGCATAATGATAAGGTCGAGTGGTACTAGTCAAGGATCCAGAGGTTAATTAATTTGAATTGTCAGTAATTTAAATTAATTAACGGGCATTCGAGATCTTAAACACGGGGGGATGGACGACTCGTAATAAGTGGAGCCCATATGTAAATATGGCGGTTGGTGAGACAATTCAATGAGGGTCCTTTAGTGGAATGGATCCTCATTAATGGACCGATTTGAATCCATTAGCAGGCCAAGATCCAACTCCTCCTCATGGTTCCTATCGTAGCCCTAGATTTATATCTCATGTGGCATGAAACCAAGTTAATGGATTAATCCAATAGATCACTAGAAAACCCTAAATCTTTTTTCTCTCCTCTTTTCCTCCCCTCTCTCTCCCTCTCCGGGCGCCGACGACACATCTCTTCACTAAGGATCGCTCATGCAATTGGTAGAAGATACTGTGAGGAGAAAAATTGCTTGCACAATTTTTCGGACTTCTCCTAGCGTTTCTTCTCAAAGCTGCAGCGATGGTGAATGGCGTCCAATCAAAGTTGCACCGCAACTTTGATCAAAGGAGATCAATTTGCACACGCAACATTGATCTGAAGACTTTTCTCCTTGTGGAGAGACTTTCGGTCAACGTGAGCAACAAGGTTGCTCATGCAACTTTTGGTCAACGTGAGAAATTGTTTTCTGATGAGAAAATTTGAAGGATTACTCACAGATGCCGAGTTGCTCATGGGAGAGGGTAGAGGCTGAAGAAAAACAAGTTGCTTGTAGCACAAATACAAGTTGGAGTTGTGGAGTTGCTCAAAACACAAGTTGCTTACGTAACTTGGAGTTGCTCAGAACACAGGAGCTCTAAGATACTTGTTGTTCAGGCGCCGGTTATAGAGGAAAGAATTAGTAGGGTTTGTGTTTGGATTATTTTCTTTCTTGGAGTTGCCTGCGTCATCCCTTTGGTTAGAGATTGGTTGGCGCAAGGAGAAAGGATCGACTTAGTGACCACGGGTCTTGGTAGATCGTCGCCGACACGACGTCCAAGAGGGGAGGGTCATACGGTATATGATCGTAAGGTAATAGAAGGTATAATTCTTCCTTTGGCTCCTTATGTTATTTTGTGCCTTGTTTATTTGTCTCGTCATTTCATGTGAGTTATTTAATTATTTTGATTGCGAATCATAGACAATAATTAATTAACTGGACCCCGACCATAATCACAAAAGTCGACCATCCACTCATTGCCTTTTCCGCTGTCGAACGGTCAAGCAAATTACAAGGCCGATTTTTGTAATTGGCCGAATAGTAATTTGGATCATTCGATACGACACGAGATGGTCGTTGGGTGACGGGTCTCCATTCGGATTAATTTTTTAATCCGTAGACAAGGAGAGGTCTCTCGGAATGACCGAGTATTCGCTTAGGAAACCCGCCAGGCCGTACCCAACAATTGGTATCAGAGCGAGGTTTCCGACTTTGTGTCTTTAAGGATTGGCTAATTTTTACATTTTCATACATTTTATTTTGCTGGATGATATTTAGATATGCGTAGGCTAACTTTGTGTTGCAGACACTAGATTCCAACTTATCATGGCCAAATAATTAATGTGTGTGATGGAAGTGCAATTTATTGTAATTAATTAATCCTCCGGATTGACGAGGCTAGGTATTTAATTTTTGTAATTAAATACGACACATGTTTAGCCGAGCTATTTATTTTACTTTCGATCTAGTTTTCATGTACACTCCTTTATGGAGTATAGGATCGATGATGTAAATAATTAGCTAGTCATTTCGGCTCGGAGATGCCTCAAGGTGGCTTGCACATAAGGGAGGAGCGGACGAAGTGACGACACGACTGGAGGCGCATTAGAGACCAAGGCCATGAAAGTTAGAAAATCTAGAATTTTCTGTATTTTTCATATGTTGGTTATGTGCTTGTTGTGTGGTTGTGCTATGTTAAAATTCCTCGAACCAAATTACTAAGTGGGAGAGGGACCCTAAGGGTCCCACGACTTCCATTACAATCCGATAAATGATGCGAACAAGTCTGCGCGTCGGCTTTAAGTGCCTTCCTCCCCATCGGATGGACTTGTTCTGCGGATCACTGGGTCAGAAAAGACTATAGAAATTTGTTGAAGAGCGTGTGTACTTCCCCATCGGAAGGAACATAATCGGAAACAATTTTCTTAGTATCGTGTAATGGTGAACACTTAGATGCGAAAAATAGCATCCTCCCCATCGGAGTCACTGCTATTATTTTGTAGAGTCGAAGTGAACCAACTATTGATCTTACTTGTCAAAAAGTTAGGTTGTCGAAGAGGGCTTGAAGGCAACAGGTCGGGGCTACTGTAGCAGGGACGATGAGCTGAGGGAAGTGGACTTCGAGGCATGCATGAAGGATGACATGGAGGCAACCCGAGGGCTTGTGTGCACATCTGAGGGACGGGAGCCAAAGTTGAAGAGGGCTTGAAGGCAACAGATTAAGGCTGTTGGATGAAGAGTAAACCAGATCGTGAGGTTTCGAGTGCTGAGGGAATTGTACTCTGGGGCTAAGTCGTGAGAGTTCGAGTGATGAGAGAAATGTACTTGGGAAGGGTAACCCTAGACTTAGGAAGTGGACCAGTCGACTGGTGAGGGACCAGTCGACTGATAGGGTCCACAGATGGTTCAGTCGACTGGTCCAGGACCAGTCGACTGATGGTGACCAAAATTTGAAATGTTGGGCTGTGACATTCGAATTCGAGAGGACCAGTCGACTTGTGCTAGACCAGTCGACTGGTGCTAGACCAGTCGACTGGTAATGGTCATATCAGCTTCGAGCTGTATTTAAGAGGGCTTGTTTATGGCTGTTTCTTCTTGGCGAAACAAGCTTGTTAAGAGCCTATTAGTAGCCTACAAGTGCCCAGGTCATGTTAAAGTGTTGTGGCGAGGTTTCTCCACCCACAAGGAGCGACAAGTGTTAGCCGGAGGTGCTACGGGGAATCATCTACCGAAGGATCGGGATCATCCACATTACGGACAACTGTGGAGTAGGAGTTTCATCTCCGAACCACGTAAATCGGTGTGTCTTTCTTGTTTGTTAGTTTTAGTTTTTATTATTCTGCTTGCGCACTAACATTTGTAGGAAGAAAGATCGAAAAATTACTATTCACCCCCTCTAGCAAATGGTAAGATCCTAACAAGATTTATTTTGGTAAATAGATAGGCCCGGTAAGTTGGGAAATAATATTATTTACATGGTGTGCCATTGATTATAGATGGAATCCGTGTCCTGGTGAGTCAGGATGATGATGCCCCCTTGATGAGCTCATAAGGTTCATCATGTTAAATCCTGTAGGTAGACTTGGTCCAACATGATGATAAGGATGAGTGGTACTAATCAAGGTGTTAGAGGTTGATTAATTAAAATTGTCAGTAATTTAAATTAATCAACGGGCATTTGATATCTTAAACACGGGGAGAAATTATACTCATAATGGGTGGAGCCCATATATAAATATGGGGGTTGGTGAGGTAGTTCAATGAAGAACGTTTAGTGGAATGGTTCTTCATTAATGGATCGGGTTTGGATTGAGTTTGGATAGGTTAGAGCTTCTTAACATTTTCTTGAGTACCTTGTGTGCCTAAAACTCCCCTTTTCTTTTAAGGACACTCCCTAGGCACTCGACGGTGCGTCTAAACCCCAAACTAAAGGGGGAAGCACGTCCAGCCCATCCAGTGGTGCCCTTAAAGTCTGTAGAGGGAGTTAATCTACACACATGAGCATAAACTTGCAAATAGATAAAATTAAGATGATTATGCATACGAATGAAGCTACTTATACTGCAGGTGAGAGGTACTTACATCATGCATTTGTTCTTACAACTCTAATGCATAGGGTTTAGGGAGAGGGAAGATCCTTGGAGTCTCGGAGAGGCTCTAACGAAGAACTACTCCTTGAGAAGATCCCCTAGCATGTCCTCCTTCTTGAATCCACCCAACACAAGACCCTTGGACCTCCTCCTTGGTTTGTCGTGAGTGAGGTAGAGGGAGAGACTCAGGCGAGGGAGAGGAAGAATCACCCACGAGAGGGAGGGGGTTGGCGGTGAGAAGGTGAGGAAAAGAATAAATCAAAAAACCCTTAAGTTCCCTTTTATACTTATGGGAAAATTTAACTAACTTCACCTTATTTATCTTTTCCTCTATTTTATTTCAATGAAAACAAACCAACCCTCTTAGTAAGCCTATTCTCCTCTCATGCTAAAGGTCTAGGGCTCAAACCCTACTTAAGTCTTTTTACTGCGCATTCTATTTTTATTCATTTTTGCCTTATTTGTCCATGGAAAAAATTCTATAAAAATATCCATAAATTCGGAATAAATTCTAGGATATTTCTAAAATTCGTTTTGAGAATTTTTGGGCATTACAATTCCCCATACCTTATAAAAGGTTCATCCTCGAACTTAAAACAACTCTTGGTATTTCTGCCTCATGCTGTCCTCTGGTTCCCATGTTGCCTCTTCTACGCTGTGATTTTGCCATATGACTTTCACTAATGGTACCTCCTTGTTCCGCAATTTCTTAACTGCTCGGTCTATTATCTGAATAGGTCGACTATCATAACTGAGATCTTCGCGGACTTGTACCGTCTGTGACTCTATCACCTGGGTGGCATCTGGGATATGCTTCTTCAGCATGGAGACATGAAATACATTGTGGATAGCTGACATCTCCTGAGGTAGCTCTAGCTCATAAGCAACTTTGCCAACTCTTCTAGTGATGAGGTATGGTCCTACATATCTGGGACTTAGCTTGCCTTTCTTCCCAAAACGCATTACTCCCTTCATGGTAGCCACTCTGAGGAATACTGAATCCCCAACTTCAAACTCTAATGGTCTGCGCCATGTATCAGCATAGCTCTTCTGGCGGCTCTTAGCTGTTTCTATTCTCTGGCGGATCTGCTGTATGGCCATGGTGGTATCATTTATAAGATCTGTCTGTAGGCCTAACTCTTGCCTCTCACCACCCTCGTACCAGCAGATAGGAGATCTACACCTCCGCCCATATAAAGCCTCATAGGGTGTCATGCCGATAGTGGTCTGATAACTATTGTTGCAGGCGAATTCCGCTAAGCACAGGTATCTTCACCAACTGCCCTTGAAATCTAAAGCACAAGCTCTGAGCATATCTTCTAGTACTTGATTAACTCTCTTTGTCTGACCATCTGTCTGAGGATGGAAAGCTGTGCTAAACTTCAGTTTGGTGCCTAGTTTTGTCTATTCGCACTCCTAGAAGTGTGAAGTGAACCTACTATCCCTATCTGAAATGATAGTCCTAGGGACTCCATGTAGTCTGACGATCTTCTTGAGGTATAACTGAGCTAGCTGTTCCATGGAATAGGAGATCATGATAACTAGGAAGTGGGCAGACTTAGTCAATCTGTCAACTATTACCCAGATTGCATCATATCCATTCGTTGTTGTGGGTAGTCCCACTATAAAATCCATGGAAATATCTTCCCATTTCCATTCTGGAATTTGGATACGCTGCAGAACTCCACCTGGTCTCTGATGTTCTGCCTTGACCCTTTGGCATGTCAGACAGGTACTGACATATTTGGCGATGTCTCTCTTCATCCCAGGCCACCAAAAACGTCCCCTCAGGATTTGGTACATTTTGGTGGAACCAGGATGCATCGCATAAGGAGATTCATGTGCTTCCTCTAGGGTTTTCCTTCGGAGCTCTTCTTGGTTCGGAACACATAAGCGGTCACCGCAGTACAGTATCCCACTATCTGATAGGCGAAACTCCGCATTTTTTGATTTTGCTATCCCCTGCTTGATTTTCTGAAGGTCAGGATCTTGATCCTGTGCTATCTGGATGTCTTCAAGCAGGGTTGACAATAATGTTAAAGTGGAGAGTATTGGTGCAGGCAACACCTATGTCGAACCAGAGTTTTGATAATGACAAAGGGTTAAGATGTTATTTTGGTCTAATGTGTTCACTGAGTGTACAGAAAGAAGTCCTGGCGAAGGGCTGCTAGGCACCTAGCGAAGGTCTGCTAGGCATCGAAACCCTAAGACCTGGGGAAGGGCTGCTAAGCACTTGGCGAAGGACTGCTAGGCATCAAAGACCTGGCGAATGGCTGCTAGGCACCTGGCGAAGGACTACTAGTGTCACGCCCCCAGAGGCACATGCTTCCTCGAAAATCGGGCAGCATCTCCCCTGTACGGCGGACAATATGGGACAATTTATACATCAAATCTCACCACCATAGCTCAGCCACAAGCGGCTGGCATCACAATAATATATATAGAAATCACAACCACGCAGTTTTATATCAACATATAAGATAATGGGTGGCTCAGCCACCTTAAACTGAAATGAACTACAATCCAAAGAGAACATAGAAGTCTCTTATAACAATAAACCCAATAACGAATAAAATACGACTCCGAGTACTGAAAACAAATAACTAAACCGAATACCGAAAAATAACTCAACTCGACACTGGGACTGAGGGACTGACAACTGGATCATCTCCGGGCTCCAAGCAATACCACTACCTGCTATCTGAAACAACAAAAAGGGAAACAGGGGTGGTGAGTCCGGGCGGACTCTGCGGGTATATGAGTAGACAAATAAGCATGGCAAAATAAGGATAAACAGAGTAGAGAACTCAAAAGTGTACAGTCCATAAGAATTATAGAATTTACCTAATCATGCATAACATATATCAATCGACATGGTATAAAGTCCGAATAACGACTAAACACGTATAAAACAACTCAATAACAATAATATCAAGATATACATGCATGTCAAACATGTGCAACAATCACAGCTCATATAAGTGCATCAAACACAAGCAAATGCATAAAAGAAATACGTATGCACATGATGCAATGACATGTGTCACCCCTGACGCCAGTCAAGCCGTCAACACATCCCATCTGTGTGACCGAGTGGGTAGGGCTGTGACAACTGTACCACTCCAACAACAACAATAATACTAAACAATAATAATACCACATAAGGCGTGGTTGAGTGGACAGGATGCTGGGAAATCTACACTCCGAACCCACGGTACATCGGGGAGGAGCTATCACAAATACAATATCCCTCAAAACAAACAACAGTGAGGGTGAGCCACCAACGGCTCATCCCTCTAAAACAACGGTGAGGGTGTCACTGTCTGGCATGACAGGACAAACACTCGCACTCTAATAACTACCACGATAACAAGTGGTTGAGTGAATCGAGCAACAATATGACTAACGACGGCTTAACTAAATGTAAGCCTAACTGTCGTTAGTATGCAACGTGCAAGTATGGTGCATGATATACGATGCACGAACAACCGGAGAAACAGCGATGCAATAAAGTCCAACGAATACACGATGCATCAATACAATCAACCGGGAATCAAAACCAACGATTATGCACCTACACTACTAGGTAGGGTATTTCTAATGCCAAATAACCCTATCTGTGTTTAATGGACTTCTAAGTACTCGCATACAAGCGGTACTTTACAGAACAGAAAACCAATCGAGGACTGTACAGATACGAATTTAGGAATACTCAAAGATCAACGAAGAATAAGTCTCAACGGCGATGTTTAAATCACGACAAAGAACAAGGTCAAGCAACCTATCAGACATAACAAGCCATGCTTTTAAGGTAAAAGAACTACTCGAGTACAAAGGAGAAGTACCCGCCTTATAATTGTAGAACGTATACGAACAGAACCTCCCGCGATCAACTGAACGAGTCTGAGATCAAGGTCCTGTATCAAGGACTAAATTTAGCTATTGCATAATTAAGACAAATAATAGCTAGGGCAAGAAGAAGATGAGAAACATACATGATGCATGCATCTGTATTACGCAGGTATACTAAAAATGTTGTCCAACATCACTTTGTGATGGTTTAGTGTGCATGTAATAAGACAACGATAATGAGCACAGACCTAATTAAAACAAAAAGGATGTCAATGCATAACTAGAAGACTAAAGTCATATTAAGAACTAATCTTTGTATCTCCACTCTATCAAGAACTCTTCAGAGTTAAAAAACAACATGGGCCATAACTGAAGAATTGCGTATGACTGTCTGATGTACTGATCCAGTGCAGTAATAGGACCAATTAATATTGTGTTCCATCTAGACCACTTTGATTAGTAGAACTTCTCAAAACTGGTAAAACTAGAAAGTGCCTAGCATCTAGTTACATCCAAACGAATCCAAAACAGAGCATGTATTGAAGCTAAAATCTATAGCCAAACTAGAGAAATTTCACCACGAACTTAATCACCTTCAACATCCAAAACTAATGTAGGCTTAGAACAAATCTTTCCCTGAACTACCACCACACCTAATTGATTCAAGGAAACTTAATACACAATCTAACCTTACTTGAATCGGGCAGGAAGAAGAAAAGGGCAGTGATCGAGAAACCCCTAATGGATGGTTGACGCAAGCAACAGGACGAGACGAGGAACAGAGATAGGCTAGTAGTGGCGCCTTTGCTCTTGGCTGGGAAAGGATCTGGCAGCGTCGACGCGCGAGGAAGAGGCGCTCGCGTGAGGGCGGCGACGCGTTCAGGGAAACTAGGCGCGTGGCTTCCTGCTCGTGTGCGCTGTAGCAACCGAAGGAGAAGATGAAGAAAGGTAAGGAGGAGAAGAAAAGGGCGAAGTACCGGAGAGACGAGGTGCGAACCGCTCGCGCACGGAAACCGCTTGCGCTCGGCAGAAGTTGACGTCGGCTAGGGCAGAACCGAAAGGAGTCGGGTGCGTTTCGAGAGGAAATAGGGGAAGTTAGGGCTTTAGGGGTTTAAATAGTTTTTTTTTTTCTGCATTTTTGCAAAAAGCCCCTCTAAGTTTCAGAAATTTACAAACTAAGCCCTTTAAAATTTCAGTTTTCAACATTCTCCCCCACTAACAAAAATTTGGTCCCCAAATTTCACAAACAACCAAAATAAATACTAATCAACGACAACGGCTATCAACACCCTATATCAACAACGTAGTTATAATATAAATACGAAATGAAAACCAACCATACGCACCTCAAGCAAACAGGTGAGGGTAGCGAGCTCTGAGCGTATCCTCGAGCTCCCAAGTAGCTTCCTCATCAGAGTGGTGCTGCCAACCAACTTTAACCAATCGAACTGTCTTATTCCTCAACCGATGCTCTTTGCGGTCCAGAACCCGCATAGGCACCTCCTCGTAAGTCGCGTCCGGCTGAAGTGTGACCGGCACCTCCGATAACACATGTGTAGGATCTGATACATATTTCCTCAGCATGGAAACATGAAGCACATCGTGAACTCCAGCTAAAGACGGAGGTAACGCCAGACGCTAAGTGACAGCTCCAATCCGCTCCAGAATCTAAAACGGTTGAATGTAGCGCGGAACTAGCTTACCTCGCAACCCAAACCTCTT
>JAGFNQ010004192.1:0-95532 GCA_024364735.1 Boesenbergia rotunda | reverse complement strand
CGGATGAAAGGCTGTACTGAATCGAAGCTCGGTACCCATGGCCTGCTGCAAACTCTGCCAAAACCGCGAAGTGAAACGCGGGTCTCTATCTGATATGATGCTCAGAGGAACACCATGTAATCTGATAATCTCACGGCAGTACAACTCTGCAGCTTGTCCAGAGAATCTGTCCTCTGAATCCCCAAGAAATGAGCAGATTTGGTTAATCGTCAACGATCACCCAATCGCATCGTGTCTTCTACGAGACCTCGGTAATCCAACGACGAATCCATCGTAATATGTTCCCACTTCCACTCAGGAATGGGGATCTTCTGTAATATTCCACCAGGTCTCTGATGCTCGGCCTTCACCTGTTGGCACACCTAGACATCTAGCAACAAATCCGCGATGTCTTTTTCATACCGTTCCACCAATAAGAACGTCTCAAATCTCGATACCTACGGGTTCCACCTGGATGAATGGCAAACCGAGATCGATGAGCCTCCTGAAGCAACTCCTCCATAACCAAATGTGACTTAGGTACACACATCTCCCTCGAATATAGAATACCCTCGTCATCACGTGTAAAGTCAGTCTGCTGCTCGGAGGCTATCCGGCTGCTAAGGACTGCAGATGCTGATCACTAAGCTGAGCCTCTCTGATCTTCGTCCTTATCGAAGACTGAGCAACCATAGTCACCACAACCCTTTCTCTGTTTGACCCTGCTCCTCCAGTCCCAACTCTGAGAAGCTCTGAACTAATCGGTGACCATAACCCGGTGACAAGCCAGAACACTCCGGATTTCCTGCTGAGTGCATCGTAACTACATTAGCTTTCCCTGGATGGTAGCTAATAGTACAGTCATAATCCTCAAGAATTCCATCCCATCTTCTCTGACAAAGATTTAGCTCCTTCTGAGTGAATAAATTACTTGAGGCTCTTGTGATCTGTGAAAATCTCAAACGTGACGCCATAGAGATAATGTCTCCATATCTTCAGGGCAAAAATAATGGCTGCAAACTCTAAGTCATGAACTGGATAATTCTTCTCATGCTCCTTCAGCTGACGAGAAGCATAAGAGACTACCCGTCCATGCTGCATCAAAACTGCACCCAAACCCTGATGTTAAGCGTCAGTGTAGAGTACAAATCCGTCCTCACCTGAAGGTAACACCAATACAGGCGCAGACACTAATCGCCGCTTGAGCTCCTGAAAACTAGTCTCGCAAGCTTCTGTCCAAACATATTTCACGCCTTTTCTGGTCAGACGTGTCAACGGTGAAGCGATACTGGAAAACCCCTCAACAAATCGACGATAATAACCAGCCAATCCGAGAAAACTGCGCACCTCCTGAACTGACTTAGGCTATTCCCAACTGGTGACAGCCTCGATCTTCTGGGGATCTACAGAAATACCTCTACTGGAAACAACGTGTCCGAGAAAACCCACATAAGACAACCAAAAAGCACACTTGCTAAACTTTGCATACAACTGCTCCCGTCGGAGCGTCTCCAAAACGATACGAAGGTGGCGCGCATGTTCCTCCTCGGAACGGGAGTAAATCAGTATGTCGTCGATGAAAACAATAACGAACTGATCCAAATACTCCATAAAAACCCGATTCATCAGATCCATGAATACTGCAGGAGCATTGGTAAGCCCAAATGGCATTACCAAAAACTCATAATGTCCATCCGGTGCGGAAAGCTGTCTTCTGGATATCTGAATCCCTGACCCTCACTGATGATATCCGGATCGCAATCAATTTTAGAATACACTGAGGTATCCTTCAACTGATCAACCAAATCCTCATACGAGGTAGGGGATACTTGTTCTTGATGGTCATGGCATTCAACTGTCTGTGTCGATGCATAACCTCATAGAACCATCCTTCTTCTTGACGAATAAAACTGGTGAACCCCATGGGGATACACTAGGACGAATAAATCCCCTGTCAAGCAACTCTTGAAGCTGGACCTTTAGCTCGTCCCACTCCTTAGGCGCCATACGATACGGAGCCATTGATGCCGGCGCAGTCCCCGGAATCAACTCAATTACAAACTCAACTTGCCTTCTGGGAGGCAAACCAGGTAACTCCTCTGCAAATACGTCTGGAAACTCTTGGACCACTGGAACATCTGAGAGTTGAGGGCTACTGCTACCATCAGTGCTAATCAATGATAATAGAAAACCTTGACATCCATGCGACATAAGCTTCTGAGCTTGAAGTGCAGAGATAATAGAAATCCCATCATCTCTGGTGCCAATGAATTTCCACGAGGGTTGGTTCGGAGGCCGAAACGTGACTACCCTCGCTTGGCAATCAACAGTGGCATGATAAGCTGCCAATGAATCCATGCCCGGAATAATATCAAATTCTACCATCTCAAGAACTGACAGATCCACGGTGAGGGTATAATTGCCGAAGTCCAATGGACACGCCTTGACTTCCTGCGTGATATCTAATACCTCACCGGATGGTAGAGACACTGATAAACGTTGTGATCTAAAGGTAGGCAATCTACTAATTTTTCCCATAAATAGTCGTGATATGAAAGAATTAGAACTACCAGTATCAACAAGTAATTCAGCAGGAAATGCATAAACCGAAATCATACCACGAAAGACCGATCCATCGGCCCGCTGTGCCTCCTCTCTGGTGACTGCATAAACTTGGCCTGTCTCTGTAGCCGAAGGTGGCAACGCTAAGATCGGCTGCGGCTGAGCAGATGAAGGTCCAGCAATCTGTTGGGGCTGATATCTAGAAGGCCCAACCGACTGCTGAGACTGATAACCTGAAGCTCCAGCCGACGGCTGATGCTGATAAACTGGAGGCTGGTATGACGGATGTGGCTGCTGATAATACGATCCTGTCCCAGAATATTGAGACCCCACTGGTGAGGAGTACTCATGCCCAGGCATACCATACATCTGGGCTGGTGGTGGAACTGCCTGCTGACGTCCTGTCTGCTGCGGTCAGAATGACGTCTGAGTATAACGACCGCCTCGATATGGTCTCTGCGGTCCTGATCGGCCACCCCGAGGAATAAATGCTGGAGACTTATGCTGCGCCTTCAAAGGACAGTCTCGACTCTCATGCCCCGGAAGTTTACAATAATAACAGATAGGGTGCTCGTGGGGACAATCTGATCTGCCGTGGTCCTTAGAACCACACTGCATACAATGAGTCGCACCAGTATTAAACCTCCGAGTCTGCTGAGAACCCTGTGACGATCCTACTGAAAACCGTCCAAACTTCTGGGGTCGAGACTGAGGCACATAAGTCTCCTGCGTACTCTGACTCCTGCTACTGCGTTTCTGTCCAACTGTCTGCTGTCTCTGTGTCGCAGATGAACCCTGAACTGTCTGCTTCCCTTTGTTCTTATCACCATACAACTGATGCTGAATCATCTCGGCATGTAAAGCCCGATCCAAAGCCTCTCGATATGAAGTAGGAATCCATCCAGCCAAATGCGTTTGGATATAACCAGCTAAGCCCATCATAAACTGTGTCGTCCGCTCCGCCTCCGTAGCAACCAACTGAGGACAAAACTCTACCAGGCGATTAAATTCCGCCTCATATTCCATAACTGAGCGGTCTCCCTGACGAAAAGTAAGAAACTCCTGCCGTCGTGCTATACGAAACGCAGTAGGATAATACTTGCTCTCGAAAGCCTCGCGGAAAGAAACCCAAGAAATCAGTCGTCCACCCATAAGAGTCTTCTGCATATTCCACCAAGTGACGGCCTAATTTCGAAGGTGATACGTAGCCAACTCCACCTTATCTATGTCTGTGAGGTTCATATAGCTGAAGGTGTCCTCCAATGTCTCCAGCCAGGCATGAGCAACATAGGGATCTGGTTCCCCATGGAACAGTGTGAAGCGACCCTTCACAGACGATGCTAGCAACGGAATCCGAGCATTATCCAACAGCCAACTCGCTTGGGCAGGGGGTACCCCTGATGGCACTCCAGGAACTGCCATTGGTGGTACTGATGGACCTGCCTCTGATGGCCCCACTGGAACTGCTGTCGGATATACAGGAGATGGTACTCTCCGGGGTGGAGACCTCAGCTCATCTGAAGGGTCCTGGTGAGCTGATCTCTGACCAGTCGGCTCCACTCTGGTGGGTCTATCATCCTCCTGATTCGTGTCTCCCTCGGCCTCCTCTGGCCTCCCCCGTGATCGTCGTCCACGACCACGAGCACGGGGTGGAGATAACTCAATACGACGAGGCATATCTGTTAACAAAACCAACATACATTATTTAGATATATAATTAACCAAATTTAAAACCAACTTACTTCTTGTTTGCCGGGAGAGAACTCGTCGCTGCCAAGTTCCATTACAACCATAACCAGAAAAGGACTCCGGAAAATAAATCCGAAAAATATAGATAACCCTCGTAAAAACAAATCTGTAACATAACCCACAGACACCAAAACATCACAAAACTTCGCTCTGATACCAAAAATTGTCACGCCCCCAGAGGCACATGCTTCCTCGAAAATCGGGCAGCATCTCCTTGTACGGCGGACAATATGGGGCAAATATACATAATATCTCCACCAATATAGCTCAGCCACAAGCGGTTGGCATCACAACAATAGGAAATAGACACAACCACGCAGTTTATATTAAAACAAAATAAATGGATAACTTAGCCATCTTAAACATAAAAGAAGGTCTACATACCAGTAATAACGTCAAAATCCAAAACCGATACTTGACAAGGAAACTAACTGCGGAAATAAAACAGACAATAGAACAAACCAAAACAAACCGTCACTGGTACTGAGGGACTGGCAACTGGATCATCTCTGGCTCCAAGCGATACCCCTACCTGCTATCTGAAACAACAAAAAGGAAAGCAGGGGTGGTGAGTCCGGGTGGACTCTGCGGGTATATGAGTAGACAAATAAGCATGGCATAAATAAGATAACGAAGTAGAGAATCAAAAGGTACAGTCCATAAGAAATATCAGATTTACCTAATCATGCATAACCAATATAATACGACATGGTATAAAATTCGAATAACGACTAAACAGGTATAGAACAACTCAACAACAATAATATCAAGATAGACATGCATGTCATACATATGCAACAATCATAACTCATATAAGTGCATCAAACACAAACAAATGCATAAAAGAAATACGTATGCACATGATGCAATGACATGTGTCACCCCTGACGCCAGTCAAGCCGTCAACACATCCCATCTGTGTGACCGAGTAGGTAGGACTGTGACAACTGTACCACTCCAACAACAACAATAACCAACAACAACAATAATACCACATAAGGCGTGGTTGAGTGGACAGGATGCTGGGGAGTCTACACTCCAACCCCTATACATAGGGGGAGCTATACAGCTGCAAAATATCCCTCTATAAACAACGGTGAGGGTGAGCCACCAACAGCTCATCCCTCTAAAATAACGGTGAGGGTGTCACTGTCTGGCATGACAGGACAAACACTTGCACTCTAACCACTACCATGACAACATGTGGTTGAGTGAATCGAGCAATAATATGACTAACGACGGCTTAACCAAATGTAAGCCAACAGTCGTTAGTATGCAACGTGCAAGTATGGTGCATGATATACGATGCACAAACAACCGAAGCAACCACGATGCAATAAAAACCAACGAGTGAAACATGCATCGATACAACCAACCAAAAAATCGAAATCCAACGATTATGCACCTACACTACTAGGTAGGGTATTTTCTAATGCCAAATAAACCTAATTGTGTTTTTATGAACTTCTAAGTGCTCGCGTACAAACGACACTTTATAGAACAGAAAATCAATAGAGGACTGTACGGATACAAACTTGGAATACTCGAAGATCAACGAAGAATAAGTCTCAACGGCGATGTTTAAATAACGACAAAGAACAAGGTCAAGCAACCTATAAGACATAAACTAGCCATGCTTTAAGGTAAAATAACTACTCGAGTACAAAGGAGAAATACCCGCCTTTTATTGAAGAACGTGACCGAAATAAATTTCCCACGATCCACCAAACAAGTCCGATTCACGGTCCTGTCACCGAAATAAAATTTAGCTAATTTCACAATTAATAAAATATCAAATTTAATGTTAAACTTGATTAAACAACCAAAACAGAACTACAAGGCACACTATCAACATCAACCCACCGAACCAAAATTCCAACCGAACACCATCAACTACACCTTTACATGCTAATCTAACACAACTACAAGATTAGCAATCATATAACAATTCCAACCTAAACAATCCATAAACATAGATTCTACCTTTCACAGCATATCCTTTAATCACAAACCGAAGCACATCAACTCTAAGCCGAATTGAACCCGCATCCAAAGGAATCCGAGTTAAAATCAGATCCATCGACAGGGAAGGGCTCACGGCAGATCAACAAGAACAAGAATGAATTTATCTAAAATCAAAACGCAAGACCTAGCTATATCCTACATCCATCAAGAACAATAAAACCCCTTACCCTGATTTCTCACGCCAACAAAGATGGAGATGAAATCGTGCAAGGTCGGCCGTCGGCTAAGGCTTCGCGCAGTCGGCTAGGGCTTCACGCGACGGCGGTGTGCTCTGCTCGTGCGCGCCGAAGAAGATGAAGAAGAAGGGAGAACAGTGGTCGACGACTGGCGGCAATCGCGAGGAGGAACCGCTCGCGTGCGGCTCCGCTGTCGACTAGGGCAGAGAGGAAATCGGTGCCGAGCAGTGGGGGAAGAAACGAACTGAATCGGGAAGTTAGGGCTTAGGGGTTTATAACTTAACTTTGGTCTTATTTTACAAATAAACCCTTGCAATTTTAAAAAATTGCAACTAGGTCCCTATTTCCGAAATTCACCTTTTCAACTTGAAAATCCGGTATTTAATACTCCAAACACATGACCGCAGATAGATCATTATTCACTACCCTACAAAGCAAAAGTAGAGGTAATGTATCATTTGGTAATAATGGTAGTCTTAAGGTTGTAGGAATAGGAGACATTCAAATATCCTAATGTCTTAGGATCAAGAATGTCCTTCTAGTCAAGGGGATGACATTCAATCTCCTAGGTGTCAGTCAATTGTGTGATGCAGGATACACAATTGAATTTCATCCAAGTCAATGTCTAGTTAGACATAATGACACACATGACACGGTACTAGTAGACACAAGAGTAGATAATATTTATCAAGTTTCATTTAAAAGTGCTACTAATGCCTCTATTAAGTGTTTCATGTCAAAAGAAGAAGAGTCTTGGCTTTGGCACCGGAGGTTGGCTCACGTGAACATGAAGAACATCCAGAAATTGGCCAACAAAGGACTTGTACGAGGCTTACCAAGCATCAAATACGAAAAGGAGAAGTTATGTGATGCATGTCAAATGGGTAAGCAAACAAAAGCATCTCACAAAGATAAAAGCATTGTAAGTACCTCTACTGCTTTAGATTTATTGCATATGGATTTATTTGATTGTAGTACTATAGTTTCATTGAATGGTAGTAGGTATTGCTTTGTAATCATTGATGACTATACTAGATATACTTGGACTTATTTTTTAAAACATAAGGATCAAACCTTAGATATTTTTATTTCTTTTTGTAGAAGAATTGAGAATGAAAAATCTACAACAATTAAAACCATTAGGAGTGATCATAGAGGAGAATTTCAAAATCATAGGTTTTTAGAGTTTTGTCAAGAAAAAGTGTATAGACATGAGTTCTCTACTCCTAGAACACCACAACAAAATGGTGTTGTAGAGAGGAAGAACCGAGTCTTACAAGAGGCTTCATAAAGCATGCTTAATGAATACTCTTTACCGAGCTACTTATGGGCTAAAGCTGTAAACACAGCTTGCTATGTGCAAAATCGAGTCCTGATTCATAGGTTTCTAGGGAAGACTCCACATGAACTTTGGTTTGGAAGACCGCCTACAGTTAAACATCTCCAGGTGTTTGGGTGTAAGGTGTTCATTCTAAACACCAAGGATCATCTTGGGAAGTTCACAGCTAAAGCTGATGAAGGGATACTGGTCGGGTATTCTCTTGTCAGCAAAGCTTACCGAGTTTACAACAAGAAATCTAGGTTAGTTGAAGAATCTTCTGATGTTGTATTTGAGGAGATTCCAAGAGTGATTGATCAATCAGGAGATGTAGAGGAAGTTCAATTCGAACTTAGGAGACTAGGATTGGATGAGAGTCCGAGTGTTGGAAATGTTGCGGACGAATCTGATGATGGTGAGCCTAGATGACATGGAGCTCAGCCGGACCTTGAGTCTGAGCCTGTGTCTAGTGAAATCATCCAGGAAGCACATCCAACACCAAGGCAAACTAGGTTAGCCTCTAGTCATTCCCAAGACTAAATTGTTGGAGATATCCATCATGGGTTAGGACTAGATCATTCTTTAGGAATGAGACTAATGAGGTTGCCTTGATCTCTGAAATTGAACCTAGAGTAGTTGACGAGGCATTCATGATCCCGATTGGATTATTGCCATGCAAGATGAGTTAGGTCAATTTGAAAGAA
Organism: Boesenbergia rotunda; assembly: GCA_024364735.1. NCBI lineage: Eukaryota > Viridiplantae > Streptophyta > Magnoliopsida > Zingiberales > Zingiberaceae > Boesenbergia > Boesenbergia rotunda. The sequence goes on along the minus strand of JAGFNQ010004192.1, from coordinate 87,019 downwards.
GCCAAGTTTGGGATTTAGTTCCTAGACCTAAGAAGACCACAATTATTGGAACTAAATGGGTCTTCAAAAATAAATTGAACCATAAGGGAGAAATCGTAAGAAACAAGGCTCGCTTAGTAGCCAAGGGCAATAGTTAAGTTGAAGGCCTTGATTACGATGAGAACCAGGACTTATTGGCCAACCCTATGTCAGGACTTCGGTGCCCAGCTCTCGGCCAGGACTTATTTCCCAATTCCTAGAATCAGGACTTCGTGCCTAGTTTACCTAGGACTTTTCTTCACTTTGGTACTAATTTCTTGACTTACCCTTCCCTTGTTTAATGTATCACAAACTTAAGTATATTGTTAAATATTGAAACATTAGAGGAGGATATCACTGATGCATCTTGCACCAACAATCTCCCCCTTTTTGATGTTTGACAATATCTTAAGTTAGATTGGATTAAAGGGTTAAGTTATGATCCTTGGGATAAACTGGAAAAAATTGATCTAAGTTTTGATCCTTGAAAAAAAATATTTTGATTTAAACATTGACCCTTGGAAAAATTATTTTGATTTACATTTTGATCCTTTGGGAAAAATTTCAAACTTACGCTCTTTATTCCATTGGGAGAGAAAAAATTTTTCCTAAGAAAAAATTTCTAACTTAAGCTCACTCTAAGAAAAAATTTCTAACTAAGCTCACTCTCCCCCTTTGTCATACATCAAAAAAGATGACAAAACAAACTTACACCAATAATGAAAATTTAAAAAAAAAATCTTTTCCTTTTAAAAGTACTAAGTATAATTCTTTAAAAGCATATCATTTTTGATAAAACAATTTTCGAAACTCTTCCCTTTTTGTTTGAAAAAGACTAGGTACTAGTTAAAAAAACTAAGTACTTTAATGATGACCAGGACTTATTGCCCAGCTTTCACCAGGACTTCGGTGCCCAGCCTTCGACCAGGACTTTTGCCCAGCTTCACTCACCAAGACTTCGGTGCCCAGCCCTCGGCCAGGACTTATTGCCCAATTCCTAGAATCAGGACTTCGTGCCTAGTTTGCCTAGGACTTTTCTTGCACACTTGACTAACATCGTTAGATCACAATAAAACCTTAACTTATACACCCTTTGCCATTATCAAAACATAAGTTTGATCTTGGTGCTTCCGGCACCAACACAAACGTCTCGAGATCCGGGTTCTCGGAGGTCGAGCACGAAGTCTTGGTCCAGGGGACTGAGCAGAAGACTTTGCTAAGCAATGATCGCGGACAGAAGTAGGGGCGGGTCAAGATCAGACATCTCGAGATCCGGGTTCTTGGAGGTCGAGAAAAAGTCCAACCGGACGTCCCGGTTGGCAAAAGGTAGCTTATTATATTGGAGTAAGTGAAAGACACGTTCCTCGAAAAGTGGAATAGTAGGCGTCGATCGACCTAGGATTTCAGGTGAAATACAAAAGTTAGAACCAGACAGCTCTGGCTGTCAATCAACTAAGGCATAAGATTGTTTGTCTGTTTGTTGTGTGTTTTGTTGTCTTACAGGTACCTGGAGTTGGAGGTAAGATAGGAGAGCAAACACAAAACAAATGAAGCCAGGGAAAAAGCTTCCCAGGCACCTGAGTAGGGACTCAGGCGCTTGGAACCCAGGCGCCTGAAAGTAATTCAGGTGCTTGGGATGGGAAGTCAATCCCTGCATCAATTTCACCGTGTGGATCAACTTAGACCAGTTATTAGGCACCTCAATCAGCTCTAGGGCGCCCTAATACTGTATATAAATAGGGGTGCCAACCCCTCAGTTGAAGGATCAAGTTTCATATCTGCTTACTCATTCCGTCCGAACAAAAAGTTCTCAAACAAAGCTTTGCGACCAAGGAGGCTCTAGGAGGAAGAGCGTGACGCTTCAGAGTTCTAGATTGATCGAGATTGTCGACTTGTTTGGTTTGATTTCATTTACAAGTTGTATTCAATTTATTTATTTGTGCATGTAAAAACATACTGTAAGACGGGTTTTCTCTGCCTCCAAAAATTCCGGAAAGGAGACCACTAGTGGACTCACGCCAAGTACATAGGCCTTGAACGTACTGCCCCTACGGGGTTGGGAACCAAGTAAATAAATCCCGCATGTCTGTTGTGTTGTTATCTTTTACTTTTATTATTCGGTTGTGCTACTAATGATTTGGTTACAAAGTTGAACAAATGAATGACTCAAAAGATGAAACAAAGCAGGAGTCGATATTCACCCCCCCTCTATCGACGCCACCGATCCTATAGATCAAACAGCTCCGGTTGTCAAACATGCATTTTATTTTATGCACTTTATATGTTATTTATATTTCAGACTAACACTATGTTGCAGCTAAAGATATTCCAATCAACAACTTTCGAGGCGCCCAAGTGGTCTCGGGCGCCCATGAGGTAGGCACCCGAGAGGTCTCGGGCACCTGAGTATATAGGCACCCGAGAGGTACCGGGCACCCCAGTGTGCAAATTGGCAGCTGTTGATTAGATGTGCCACGTCATCACTCAGGTGCCCCAGAGCACTCAAGCACCCGAGAAGGATAAAGTTTGGACTTTATTAGCGGATCACGACGCGGCCACATCGGTGACATGGAGGCACCCCAATGGGCACTCAAGCGCTTGAGTGCTTGTATATAAAGGGATTCAAGCTCCAACATTCTATATCAATTTTCTACTCTCATTGTGCTCAAGTTTGCTGTGCCAAAATAGTTCAAGATCAACGATATGCTGCTCCGACCATGAAACACCTTCTTTTCATTTTCAAGCAAGTGTTGTCAGTATAATTTACATTTTATTTTGTGTTTTAAATTACTTATCTATAACATCTTTTACAAATTTATAGAATTGCCCAATGAAAATAGTCAAGGACCGTGGGCCTTGGAGTAGCAGCCGTCACAGACTCTGAACCAAGCAAAAATAAAGCTATTAGCATTGTCTCGACTTGAGTTCTTTTATTTCCGTGCATTTACTCAGGATTTGAATACGAAAATTTTGAATCGATATTCACCCCCCTCATTGATCTCATCGATCCCACAAACCCTCCTCCCTCTTGGTGGCACTTGACCGGAGCAAAGATGTTCGCGAGAGAAGGAGGAACCTCACATATCACAGCTCCTTGTTAGCTGATGTGTCCCAGAGTAGGTGTCACAAAATGTGGAACTCAAATTTAGAAATTTGTTAAGCTGAAAACCCTTGCTAGCAAAGTAGAAATGTAGGATAGGGGCCTCAGGTCGTATTTTTTCCATGACTAGTTGCGAGTGTTCGAATTAAACATGAAATTTATTTGTCGTTAAATGTATTGGGTTTTCTAGATAAAATGGGGGTTTTGTTTTGCGAGTAGAATGGAAACAACAATTGAAATGGACTTGAGGTAACTAAGTAGAGTTAACTAGGTTTTGCAAGAATGAAGCTTAACCACTAGGGAAACTTAGCATAACAATTTGAAGTGCAAAATTGAAGTTTAAAACTGATATCAATTGTAGAAATTCACTAGCATTGTATCTAAAGTCGGAAATGGAAATTAAGCAAGCTGTAAACTAAAATAAAAGTTGTCTGTGCTGGAAAATCTCCTGATCGGTCTGCTGACCGATCAGATGTAAGCTTGATCGGTCTGACGACCGATCAGGTGGAGTCTGGATCGGACAACAGTCCAATCAGTAACTGAAAACACAATGATACAGAGCTGAGTTAATGTAGAAAACGAATTCAAATCAAAAACTAAACAGCAGAATGAAATTTCAATACAAAATCTATCTTGTTGTCACCCAAGATCTAGCTAGAAACCCTCTAGCTTGCCAAATCACCCAGATCTGAGCTCTCCTTGTGCGATTTCGCTGAATCAAATCGAAACTGTCTTTTCATCCAAGAATCCTCTTGATCTACGAATCGATTGAAACTTGTTGGTCAGAACCTTCCAACGGACTTCAGAAAACCCTTCTGAATTCGTTAGCAGCTCCGATCGACGAAGTCGAACATCCAAGAGGTGATCAAATGAAGAACAGACCCTTTGGCGAAACCCTCTCCGCAGAGCTTTTCAACGACGAGAATCCATCAGAAACCTCACGGGGAGTTGATCTCGATGACTTGGGAACTTGAATTGAAGCTCCAACTGCTGTGGCCGTGCGATCGGAAGAAGAATCAGAGAAGAAAAATCGCGAGAACAGTAAGGAAGTGGCGAAGACGCGACGACGAAGAACTGGCGAGGGAAATTCTGTTTTAACTAAGCATTTTGAATTTCGACGACTGAGATTGTTCCGCTCTGATCCAACGGTCAGATCATGTCAGATCGAACCCAAACTTCCCAGATCTTGATCAAGGGCTCTGATCTACTGCTCCTTAGCTCGGATCACTCAGATCTGAAATGGATGGCTCAGATCTTCTCTTCTCAAGCTTAGACGGTCTAGATCCTCCATTGCTTGATACAACGGCTAAATCAACTCAGATCTGACCCAAACTTTCAGATCTTGACCCATCTACTTGATTAAGTCTATCTTGAGCTTGGATCGACCAGAAGTTGAAGGATGGTTCGGATCTAAGCATTCTCTTGAATGGACGACCCATATTAATCTGATGCTTGATCCTTTTGATCCGAATCCAAATCTGACCCAAGTTTGACCCAATATGATCCAGGTCCATGATCATCTGATCCCTACAAAATGATATTAAATTATAGTGTCAAAACACCTCAAATATAGAAAGAATTGAATTTTAAGATAAGATGGAGACAATCCATGAAAACTTATATAATACAAACTTAAGCATATGAATAGTGCATCAATACACTGATTTGAAGGCCTAATTTAATCAACAAAATGAAAGTTATCATTAGCCCATGCTCTCAGCAATGCAACTCGGGGGGGGGGCACTATTGCCGTGAGTAGAGAGGAGAAAGAGATGTGAGATCGACTCAAGTCGAGGGATTGGAGAGGGAGATCAATGCATCATGGAAGGAGGTCACGAGGAAGAACTTGGTGTCAGGCGGAGACCATAAGGAAGAGGAGTAGGGTATTTAAGCGATGGTACTTTTCTACTTAAACCCTTGTACTTCCAACTTATTAAAATCTCACCTTTAAGTTAAGTTTTTTTATCCACTCCTTCAAGTTTGGTTTTTAACCCTAATACCCCTCCAAAAACTTTGACATTAACCACCTCAACCTCCTTGGGCCTCATCCTAGAGTCCAGAACCCTAAAATCGTCCCAAGAAAATTCTTCAAAATTTTCTGATTCGGTATTTTATTTATGAAATTTTACACAAGTATACTTAGAGTAGTCATCAACTATAACTAAGTAATAAATATTTCCACATAGGGTTTTAATTCCATTGAGACAAACAAGTCTAGGTGTAGTAGATCAAGTATTGAGTTGGTTCTATTTTGTTCAGTTGTCTTTTGTGTTAATTTTTATGTTGTTGACGATTGATTTCGAATATCAATCGATTGATAAATCAAAGATTGATTTTTTTAAAACAATAAGTTTAAGATTAAAAATGATTTTTAAGAAAAGAAAAAAATTAAGTTTAAAAATAATTTTAAGTAAAAAAATAAATTTTTAGTTTTAAAAAATTAAGTTAAAAATAGTTTGAATTTTTTTTAAAAAAATTAAGTTTAAAAATAGTTTTTAAGTCAAGACAATTTTTTAAGTTAATATAATTTTTAAGTTTAAAAATAATTTTTTAGATAAAATAATTTTTTAAATTTAAATATTTGTTTTATGTTTAATACTAATTTTTCAAATTTAAAAAATAATTTTTTAATTAAAATAATTTTTAAGTTTTAAAGATAATTTTTAATTTAAAATAATTTATAAGTTAAAATAATTTTTAAGTTTTAAAAATAATTTTTATGTTAAAATAATTTTTAAGTTTTAAAGATAATTTTTAAGTTAAAATAATTATTATGTTTTAATGATAATTTTTAAGTTAAAACAATTTTTATGTTAAAATAATTTTTAAGTTTAAAAATAATTTTTAAGTTAAAATAATTTTTAGGTTAAAATAATTTTTAAGATTAAAAGTAAGTTTTTTTAAGTTGGAATAATTTTTAAGTTTAAAAATAAGTTTTAATTTTAAAAATAATTTTTATGTTAATTAAAAATTTAAGATAGAATAATTTTTAAGATTTAAAATAAGTTTTAAGTTTAAAAATAATTTTTAATTTTAAAAATAATTTTTATGTTTAAAAATCATTTTTAAGTTTAGAGATATTTTTAAGTTAAAAAATAAGTTTTAAGTTTAGAAATGTTTTTATGTTAAAAAATATGTTTTAAATTTAAAAATATTTTTATGTTAAAATATGTTTTGGGATAAAAAAGAATTTTTTTAAGTTTACAAATAATAGTTTTTATGTTTAAAAATATTTTTTAAGAAATGTTTTGTTTAATCGAGTTTTGGTTTCATTTGGTTTAGTTTAAATTTGGTTTGAGTTTGATTTCATCTCACTAGGGGTTTTCAAATCGGGTAATCCTATAATTTTATGAGATGAATTAGTGTTTAATTGTCATAATTAGTCTTGACTTGTGTTTAGTTTAAGTTTAGCTTTAGATCAGGCAAACAACCTTCCTTGAGTAAGCTCCCAAGTAGTAGTGAGTCACAATGGACCTCATTAAGGCAACCACAATCCTAGACAAAGCTTCCAAACTGTTCTCACTCAGATACTAGACTTAGACTCTTAACAAGTTAGAGCTAACCTTGTGTTAATTAGTCCTAAGTACCCATATGGGTGGGTTGAGTTAGTAAGGTAACAACTAGCTTGCCACCTCCTATTTAAAATATAAGTTTGTTACTTAAAGGTAGATTTGATCCTTAGGTACAAAGTATTGGTTTGGTCCTACTTGCTTTGTTAAGGAAGCTTTCGGAACACATGCTTGAACTTGGTGTCTATGGTTTTGACTAACAAGTGAAAGATAAGACTTGTTGGTTGACTTGGGTTTAAATATGAGTCTGAACTTGTTGTACACAACCCTTTGAGACCCAAGCATCATGTTTAGATACTTGGTGCCCAAGTTGAACTTGTCCAACATTGTCCTGAGCCCCTCAACTTGATCTTTCAAGGACGAATTTTCTTCCACATGTTTTACAACCTGATTTGATATTCTTTCTTGAACTTGATCGGTTGAGGGGTTCAAGTTAGCTTGTTCCTTAAGATGGCTAACCTCCTCAAGGAGCGAACTAATTTGGTCCTTGGACTTAGTCAACTTATAAAATAAATATTTAACTAATTTTCATAACTAAAAATTTGAAAGTAACTTTACCTCAGGTTCTTCTTGCTGTGATTCAGACTCGGGTTCAGACTCGAGCTCATATCTTGCCATCAGTGCTATGTGGCTTGAGTGCTTTGGTTCATTTGGATCTGACTCATTCGAGGATGACTCGTCCCAAGTCACTTTGAGTGCCTTCCTTCTTCTAGACTTGGGCTTCTCCTCCTTTAGATTTAGGCACTCGTGTTTGTAGTGACCCATTTTTTTGCATCTGAAGCATGTGATCTCCGATCTAGGTGTGGTCGATGTACTTGGTGCTTTTGTTGGGTACTTCTTGGTTCTTCTTTTAGCAAGCATCCTTTGAACCATGTTTGCTAATTCATCTTCATTGGGTGAGTCCGAATCTTACTCAAACTCAGACTCAACTTTTGGGTTCGCCTTGGTTTCCTTACTTTTGTTTTGTCCTGCATACAAGGTGATTCCTTTCTTGACCAAACTCAGGTTAGTTTGCTCATGTAATTCGAATTCACAAAAAAACTCATCTAACTTAACAATTGAAAGGTCCTTCAAAACCTTATATGCATCTACCATTGATGCCCATAAAGTGTTTTGAGGGAACGAGTTAAGAGTGTACCTTATTACATCTTGATTTTCGAGATGGTGGCCAATTAGGTGTAGTCCGTTGAACAATTTTATAGCGACATTTTAATATTGAACAATTTATTCAGAAGTAAGTCACGTTTAGTTACCTTGGAGTCATCCGTTCATTCGTGTAGCTTGACTAATTGGTCCCAAATCTCCTTTGCATTGTCGAAGGTCCGACTCGGTTGAGTTCTTCCTTCGTTAGTCTATACTAGAGCGTGTTCATGGCTTTGAAGTAGAATTGAGCTCGTCTTTTCATATTTGGTGTCCACTTCTCCGAATCTATGATTTCGCTGTCTTCGGTTGGAGGGATATAGCCCCTCTTGATGCTTATCCAAAGGTCGATATCGGCCTTTAGGAAGCACTCCATGCATTTCTTCTAGTAGCTGAAGTCATCTCCATTGAATAGTGGGGTTCGGATCGTGCTATATCCCTCCAAATGTGAACTTGCCATCCTAGCAATTCAAAAAGGACAACAAAAGAATTTCCAAGACTTTCGTCTTGGGATTAGTAGTGCTTTCAAAAATAAAGAATACTAAGAAAGAAAGGAAAGAGAAAAAATGCTAAGAAAAATCGTTAGATCTTTTCAGAGCGGCCTCGCTTTGATCCCAATTGTAGGATCATCGAAGATAGTGAGAGGGGAGTGAATCTCGATCTTTTAAAATTCTTTCTTTTCATTTTAGAAATTAAAAGAAAGCAAAGTTATACAGCGAAAATAGAATAGAACATTTTTTCTTTTTACTTGGTTCAAAGCCTTCGACGACTCCTACTCCAAGGCCCGCAGTCTTCAACCGCTCTCGATGGGCAATCCACTAATCCTTTCTCCGAAAAATATTCGGAGAAAGCAATTTCGTACAAGTACAAGTACAAGTACAAGTACAAGTACAAGTACAAAAATAAGTACAAAAAACAAAGATTATACCGACTAACTGCCTTTTTGTATGCAAGTACAAGTACGAAAAACAAAGATTATACCAACAAAGAAGTAGTAGAAGATTTTAGTATGTCGGAGTGCTTCCCGGCGTCGTAGCGGAGGAGTATGAGTAGTTCATCAACGCAGAAAGAAAGAGTAGGGCATGTAGGAGTGAATAGAAAAACTGATTGCTGAAGTTGGCCTCAAGCTCCTTATATAGGCCTTAATTCGTCAATTGAAAAACCGTTCAGTTGACGGATAGGATCAATCGATGGAGCTTCTGATTAGTCAACGGAAGTTAGCGCATTCCTTCTTTGCTATGCTGGCTGTTGCAACATTAAATGAGTCCATCGACCGATCCCCTGATGGGTCGACGGATAGGAATCTTTCCAAGTGCATGCCCGCGTCATTCCATATATAAATCAGTTTACTGATCCCTTGATCTATCGATGGATAACTTTGAAAACATGTTGTATTCGGCTTGGCGCCAGTCTGCTCAAACTTTATTAGTCGACTGATCCAGTTATCAGTAGATTGATCCGACAGTCAACTGAATTTCTACATAAGAGTGTTAGCATAATAATATATAAAACAAATGACCTTGCAAAACAGAGGTTAGAATAGATAAATCCATGAGTAATCGACAGTCGTAACTGTCCAACCTCTGTAGGTTTCTCCAGTTGGATCAGTGCCCTATGGCTATCCCGAGGGGACACGACCTCATAGCACTCTCCTTTAGAAGCTTACCTCACTCACCTACCAGACATCAGGTCTACCAGACCTATCTAGACTTCAGCTTGGCATCGGATCAGCTCCCCAGGACTTCCACTTGCTCGATATCGGGTGCTCCAAACCTACCGAGGCTTCCTTCTATATGTCCACCCATCTGGACTTCCTGCCTGGTTTCCACGATCTGCCAAGACTTCTTGCCTAGTATTGAATCTTCCAGACCTACCAGGGCTTCACTGAGATAATCTTCCTGCACACTAAATCAACACATCACACAACAAGACTTAATTGTGAACCTTTGCTAACATCAAAACATAGGTTCAACTGTGGTGCACCTTGCACAAACAGTAACACGGATCTTTTGTGGGTCCTTCCCCAACTTGATTCTATTATACCATTGAAATGATGGTTGACTTGATCCAAAAATTATTAGCTTCTACAGTTGGTCTAGAATACTGGGCCCAAGGCCTTTGGCATTTGGTGTTGCATAGTCTTTAAGAGGTGTGTTCACCATAGCTAAATGTGCTTATACTTTTACTAATTGTCTTTGTAGATTTCTTCTTTTTCTAAAAGTTTTGTCACTTTCCAAGTCAATTAACAACAAATCCCTGCAGTGTTAGCCCTTATATACAAGAACAAGACTAATCAAGTTAAGCACCTAAAAGAATTAGAAGCGGAAAAATAGAAGTGAAAAGAATTAAATGCAGAAATTAAAAGAAAAATCATTAGATATTCACAAAAAAGAAAATGCAGAGTTATATTTACAAAATGAAAGATAACTACCTAGTCCAATTAAATGACAACTTGACTATTGTTAATGCTACAATCCTCAAGCAACAACGCCAAAAAGTAGTTATGTCACCGTAAATGCATGGTTCTGTCGTTAGTAATAAAGAGTTATCAAATTCACAGGGACTATGGTTAAGCACTAGTAGGGTTGTGAGGGAAGTTAGCTAGGCTATCAGAGTTTGGTTTTGTCTCTACTCTAAAGAAATGAAAACTAAAGTGATGAGAGTGTGGAGAGGTCCATGCGTTAAGAAGGTGAAGAGTGGTTTGGGAAGCTACTCTAGACTTTCGTTTCATTGTAACGCAAGTTGATGCACTATGATTCGGTTATCTCTTACTCTTAATGTCTATGCTTTATAGGGATCCTAACAAGATACCAGAGCGATTGCACCAGAGTGTTTCCCCAATGGCATCCAGTGTCATTAAGTAGAAGAGGTAACGTGAATAGTCTAGTTGTTAAGGGTACCAATTATCACCTGAGGGCCACCCAGGTGTATAGCTCCACATTGCACAGATCACTTCGTAACACGGGATTGAGAGAAACCTGTTAAGTGTGATTTGACAATCCCTTGTAGAAAATTATCCTCCATTTCAGGATAATGCCCAAGTTGTCCAGTTGTTAAAGGAACTAACTATCACATGAAGACCCCCATGTGTACAATCTCGAGCGTTCCCCCTACTTGGTAAACAATCTATATAATGGTTCAATCAAACATCACATACAAGCAATCCATTCCACACACACTTTCAATCAAACACAAATAAGGCATGAATATGTCATAGAATATAAAATATTCAAATCTATACTATTTACATCAACAAATACGCTATAATTACTCACTACATCCTAGAGTACAAAGATCTACTCCATAAACAAAAAAAAAGACATCAAAGATAAAAAAAATAGGTAGGTATCAACTCAATCTATGAAAAAGAGGAGGAAACTTAGCTAATGTGTTAAAACCATGTCTTCAAAGATCCAATCCTTGCTTCAGAGGTAGCTGCGATGGTGAATCCGACTTTATATCATTACTCCTTGACCAAAAAGGTGCCTAATCTTCATGACTTGGGTCTCCCTCAAGGGAAGAACCCTCCTCCCCAAGAAATGGATGAGAAATTCTGTTTTATAGGTTGGAGGCATGGTCATGCTACGTAGCACCACATGGTCGTGCTTAGAAGGCACAACCATGTTATGCATTTTTCTAGGAAAGTGACATGATTGTGCCTAGGAGGCATGACCATGTCGTGATTAATTTGGTGAGATGAGGCACAACCATGCCTGAGAGGCACAACCTACCTGTGGATGCTATGGCCAGTGAGGCATAGTCCGTTCATATAGAATGTGTTGTATGCTCATAGGGAGACATAGTCATGCCTCTAGGCACAACCTGGACATGTGAATTTTGTTGAAGAGCTTGGATGAGCTTTGGAGAGACACGGACATGCCTTTGACATGACACGGCAGTGTGAGATGGAAAATCATGCATTCCAAGTGTGTTTTTTGCTCCAAATCATCTTTAATTCACCAGCCTCACCGCATCACCCTGCCTCCACTAGCCTCACCCCGCCGCCGCTAGCCTTGCCCCGCCGCTCCCAGCCTCGTTGCGTCGTTATGCTGGCATACGAAACCAGTAGTATATGATATATTTGGAAGAGTGATTTTGCATGTGCTTTTCTAGTGTCCTCTATTTAAGTGTTTATTGGTGAACAAATGCTATCGTGATATAGTTTTAACGTCAAATAAGATTCTTCAATTCGTATCTAGATTTTTGAACCCAATGGTTTTAAACTTGAATTTTTCTTTGAAACTAACCCTTTTTTCAAGAATACCGTGCTAAGTTGCTGACAAAATTATATCATATACTCGACCTAGTTGATCTAATCTTGAAGAAAGTAGTTGGATAAGTTGTTAGTTTCATATATTTATATAAATACATGCTTTATTATATATCGGTTATATCCCAGTTGGACCCCCGGTTAAACCGGTTGAACCTCTGAACCCTTGCCGCGATCAATTCGATGTCCGATTTGATTTTTAGAACCTTGGATAATACAACATAGTATTGCTTTCTACTACATCAGCTGACTAGACTTTGACCTAATATTTGACATCTACCACTTGTGCTTTTTTATCAAGTTTACATCCAGTATAGTTTAAGTCAGAATATCCTACTAGGTCAAAACTAGAAGTTCTAGGATACCAAATCTCTATATTTAATGTACCTTTGATATACCAAAATATTCTTTTTACAACACTTAGATGTGATTCTTTAGCTCATGTTTGATACATATCACATATACTTACTGCAAATAAAATATCAGATCATTTGTAGTTAGGTAAAGTAGACTGCTTATTGCACACCTAAAGTGTTTTAAGTCAACTAGTTTTCCCTCTTGATCACTGTCAATTTTTACATTTGTTGCCATTTTTGTATTAATTTCTTTAGAATTTTCTATTCTAAATTTCCTAATCAATTCATTAGCATATTTATTTTGAAATACATAATTGCCATCTTTGGTTTGTTTTATTTGTAAGCCTAGAAAAAAGTTCAGTTCACCTACAAAGCTCATTTCAAATTCATTTTCTATTAACTTAATGAATTCTTGTATTAGTTAAGCTAAAAATTATATCATCTACATATACTTGTACATTGAATATGCCTTTTTCTAAGGATTTAACAAATAGGGAAGAGTTAATTTATCCTTAGTTGAATACTTTAGAAGTTAAGTAGGTTGACAATCTTTCATACTAGACTCTTGGTGCTTGTTTTAAACCATACATAGCATTTTTTAGTTTAAAAACATGGTTTGGGTGATCTAAATTTTCAAGTCCAGGTGGTTGATCTACATAGATTTCTTCCTTGATAAATTCATTAAGAAATGCATATTTTACATCCATTTGGTATAACATGAATTCTTTATATGCTATATAAGCTAGTAACATCCTAATGAACTCAAGTCTAGCCACTAGTGCATATTTAAATTGATTGAATTAGATTGAATATCATTATCATTATCAAATATAATATTAGTTGTTTCATTAACTTTAAGGGTGTATTTGTTATATACTCTATATGCCCTGCTAGTTGTTGAGTACCTTGAAAAAAAAATTCAATTGTTGACTTAGATTTAAATTTTTCTAAGTGGTCATTAGTATTTAAGATGTATACTTTACACCCAAATACTTTTAAGTAATTTAAGAGATAATTTGTTATAGTAATTTTAATAAGGAGATTTATTAAGTTGTTTATTAATCAAAATTCTATTCTGAATATAACAGGATGTGCTAATTTCCTCTTCCTAGAATTGATTAGTTAGATTATATTCATTTAACATGGTCCTAGCTGCTTCTTATAAAGTCTTTTTTTTCTTTCTACTATTCTATTTTGTTAGAGAGTTTAAAGGCATGAAAATTCATGGAGGTACCTATTTGTCTGACAAAATTCATTAAATCTATGATATTCAAATTTCCTTCATGATCACTTCTTATTCTTTTAACTTTAACATCTTTTTCATTTTCTATTAATTTACATAAGGTGTTAAATATTTCAAAGGCTTCATCTTTGGTTTTTAAGAATTTTACATATGTAAATTTTGAGTAGTCATCAATTATTACTAAGTAGTATAAGTTTCCACTTAGTGACTTAGCCCCATGAGAATCAAACCGGTCCAAGTGTTGGGGTTCAAATATTGAATTGGTTTGATTTGAGTTGGTTGGTTTATGAGTTGATTTGGTTTGTTTTCCTTGTTGATAAACATTACAAATTGTATTTTCTAAGTTCTTTAATTTAGGTAGATCTCTAACTAATCCATTTTGACTTTTTTTTAGATAAGTTTCAAATGAGTGTGGTGCAGTCTTTTGTGTCATAGCTTAGTTTTCTCTTACTATTTTAGAAAACACTTAGGTGAGGAACTGAGTAGATTTATTGTATAGATATTATTCTTCTAATTCCTTTAAGAGTTACTTTAGTAGTTTAATTATTCTTAATTAGATAATTTAAGTTAGAGAATGTATCACTAAGTAACTAGAGTCACATAACTAACTTATATTAAGAAAATTAAATTCAAATTTATCTAATAGTAGTACTTTTTGAATAACAAAATTTGAACTCAATTCAATGTTACCTATTCTAATTACCTTAAGTTTTTCATTGTTCCCAAATGCAACTGATCCTTATTTCTTAAATTTTAGTTTGGTGAACTTTAATCTGTCTCCAGTCATGTGTCTAGTGTAGGGGTCTGTTGTGAAAACTAGCATACATATGCAGTGGAAAAAGGGATCCCTCCAAAGATCCATGCAAGGCTAGTATGCAAAGTTTAAGAGAATGATTACCATTGTTGTGTGAACGGTATAATCCCGGCAAAAACTTTGGTTCAATGAATCTCAACACAATCAGGATGGTCATGTCTCTACTAGTATCCACACGAACACGTTTCATGTTCATCACACGAACTCAGCTTCGGAGAAGACCCTCCACGGTAGTGCTAGCAACTTGGAAGTGGTTCAACCAAGAAGAAGAAGAAGATGAGGAATATTTTTGGCCAAGGTAAGAAAGAAGGAAGAAACCCATGGTCATTCATGAAAATGGTCTTTTTATACTCATCCAATGAAAACCAAAGGTCCTTGCCTCTTAGTCTCCTTGCCTCTTGGTCTTCTTTTTATTAATGTTCCATTAATCTCTATTAATAAGCATTAATCCTCTTTAGTGGTTGAGTCTAATCCTGAGTCTAATCCAATGAATCTGATTGGATTAGACTCAACCTAATGAATCCAAAGGTTGGATTCATTTGAGTATAACTCGATGAATCTAATTCGGATTAGACTTAGAACTATAATCTTATAGCCCATCATGTTTTAGTCAAACTAAAATAAAGTTATCTCCAAACCAACATGTTCTTTGTGTATGACCCAATAGGCTCTCGTAACATTTACAATGTCTCTAAAATAACTTTAGATGCACAAGCAATGAGTGACATTTAGCAATACATCATTACTACCCAAGTGACGAGAATGTCGAGATCCGACTCACCTATCTATGACTATTATCTTGTATTACTTGATCTTTCTATCCTCAATATCTAAATTATTCAATGAGGCATAGATTGTGTATTGGTGCAAAAAGCATCATATATGAACAGTCAACCTTTAGTGTTTCGATGTTTGACAATATACCATGGTCTAGACAAAGTGATCAAAGGTTATGCCAAACAGGATCTGATATTTGGTAGGATAAACCTAGGTTTGATCAGTTTGACAAAGGGTTAGCCAAACAACACCTGATATTTGGTAGAGTGAAAAGTACCTAGGGTTGGTCAGTTTGACCAAGGGATAAGCCAAATAGGACTTGATATTTGGCAGAGTGACTAAACCCATATCTGGTCAGATAGACCAAGGATTGAGCCAAATAGGACTTGATGTTTGGCAGAGAGAGGTCTAGTCAGGATTAAGATGACTAGCAAAGAAGTACATATGAAGGAATAAAATTTGGTTAGTGAAGTTGGGTCCTACTGAGTAAAGCTAGGTGGACGAAGTCCTGGTGAGTTAAGCTGGGCACGAAGTCCTGGTTCGGGGAATTGGGCATGAAGACCTAGTCGAGGGTTGGGCACTGAATTCCTGATTCGAGGAATGAGACACGAAGTCCTAGTCGAGGATCGGGTAAAAGACTTAGCCGAGCGAGGACTACGGACAAAAGTAGAAATGGGTCGAGGATCGGACATCTCGAGATCAAAGAGTCTCGGAGGTCGAGTAAAAGTCCAACAGGAGGTCCCGGTTGGCAAAGGGTAACTTCTCCAGAGTGGAGTAGGTGAGGACGCGTTCCCCGGGAAAGGGAACAGTAGGCGTCGGTTCGACCTAGGATTTCATTTGAAATCCATAGTCAAAACCAGACAACTCTGGCTGTCAATCATTAAGGCTTAAGAGTGTTTGTCTGTTTGTTATGTGTTTTGTTGTCTTGCAGGAACCTGAGAATTGGAGGCAAAATAGGAGAGCAAATGCAAAACAAATAAAGGTTGTGAAAGGAGTTGGCTACTGCGATCCCAGGCGCCTGAAAGGGTTTAGGCGTTCGAGAACCCAGGCACCTGAATGGTATCAGGCGCCCCAGAAGGGGTTCTTCCAGCAGTTGCGCCACATCAGCTCTAAGGAACCCGTGAGCTCCTAGGTGCCTCAATGCTCCTAGGTGTCTGGGATGTAGGATTTTATTCCTGCGCGCGAGTTCACTAGTTCGGATCAAGTTTAACCACTGTGAGGTGCCTCAATGGCCTCTAGGGCGCCCGAATGTAGTGTATAAATGGGGTTTCGACCCCTCAGTTCAGCATATCAACTTTCACATCCGCTTACTCATTCTTAGCAAAGGAAAAGTGCTTAACCGAAGCTCTATGACCAAGGAGGCTCCAAGAGGAAGTGTGCGATGCTTCGGAGTTTCAGATTGGTTGGGATCGTCATCATTTGTTTGGCTTGCATTTATTCATAAGTTGTACTTATTTCATTACTATTATTGTGCTTGTACTTAAACTGTAAGTGTTGGTGCCGGAAGCACCAAAGTCAAACCTTTGTTTTGATAATGGCAAAGGGTTCAGAAGTTAAAATTTGGTTGTGATCTAACAAGCTGATTAAGTGTGCAGGAAAGTCCTAGAAACACTAGGCACTAAGTTCTGGTTCATTGAATTAGGCACTAAGTCCTGGCCGTAGGCTGGGCAACTAAGTCCTGACCTAAAGTTGGGCAATTAGACCTGGTGAGTGAAGCTGGGCACTAAGACCTGGTGAGTGAAGTTGTGCACTAAGACCTGGTCGAGGACTGGGAACCGAAGACCTGGTGAGTGAAGCTGGGCACTAAGACTTGATCGCGGATTGGGCATGAAGACCTGGTGAGTGAAGCTGGGCAAAAGTCCAAATGGAGGAGCCGGTTGGCGAAAAAGGTAAATTCTCCCGAGAGGAGTAGGTGAGGGCGCGTTCCCCGTAGGAGGGAACATTAGGCATCGGTTCGACCTAGGGTTCCTTTTGGGAGACCCAAAGTCAGAACCAAGACAGCTTAGGCTGTAAATAATGTCTAACATATATTGTATGTTTGCTTCTTGTGTTTTGGAACTAACCCTGTGTAACACCCAATAATTTTCATGAATTATTAGGAATTTTTTTGAATTTTCTGGCAATTTTTCGAAATAAAAATAAAAAGAAAAAGAAAAGGGTTGGGTGGAGGTTTGATCTCGCGACCACGCAGTAAGCCAGTCCTTAAGCGGGCTCGGCTAGCCGGAAGGTTGGGGGTATCAAGCACAAAAAAGGATGGACCGAAATTATGTTATAGGTAAGTAAGCCCTTTTCATGAAGAGGTGTTTCAACTTCTGCTTAAGTTGCGTTAAATCCCCTTTTAGGGATTGGAGTTGGCGCAAACAGGGGGAAGAGAGGCTGCGAAAACAAGGAGAAAACAAGGGTTTTCTTCCTCCTTCTTCTTCCTTTTGAGTAGAGAACCTAGGGTTTTCTTTCCTAGGGCCAAGGAGTGAAGTTTCTCGCAAGGAAGAGGAAAGGAGTCCTATGCTAGGATTTTTTCTATATACTTAGTGAGTTTTCATCAAGCAAAGGGGGGGGGGTAAGTAAATCACTCACTGCAATAGAAGTAGTTTCGTCATGAATTTCTCGTTGTAGAACTATGTTTTGTGATCTAAGTGCATGCTTTAAGACTATTTTAAATTGTGTGTTTAAGTTTCTCAAGAAGACATATTTCTTATTATAGAACATAAACTTGAGTAGCTTTTGTGTATGTGAATCTAAGCATGATAAGACCAAGTTCTTGAAAAGTCCCAAAAATGAGTTTTGGGTTAAGGGCACGCAAGGTGCTCGATGAAAGTTCCAAGTAAGAAAGGTAAAGGTTTGTAGTGCCAGTTTTATGAAAAAAAAAAGGATAGCTTGATAAGTATAAACATTATAAGTAAGAAAGTATTTTACTTTTGTAAAGTGACATGTACCGGGCAAATGAGAGGCCCACAGAAAGTTAGAAAGAAGCTCTAATAGGGTGCGGTGGCTAGCTACCCCGAAACCTATTAGGGATGCGCGCATTGGTACATTGATACCAAGTACAATGTCAAGGCCTAGAAAGTTGATTATTATTTTGAAGTATATGAGTATATGTAAGTGTTTTCAGTTAAGTACATGTTTTGTTATGCATGTTAACGTTGTTATGTTACAAGCATGTTAAAAAGCAAGAGCAAGGAAGTTAGTGTTTTAAAGTATGGAAACGTATAAGTATCAAGTCTCAAAAGAAATCATGAGCATGTTAAGTTTGCCAGTGTTTTAATGCAAGTAAATGTTTTCAAGCATGATTGAGCATGATAATTATATGAAAGTTCCCATGTGCAAGTATTTCTAAGTGCATGTATTTTGAAGCGAGCATCCTTTGAAAAAAGCATGTTTATCATTGATCGCATGGATTTGTGATTAAGATTTACTTACTAAGCAAATCGCTTATTAGTTGCATTTCCTTCTATTGCAGATAAAGGTAAAGAAAAAACATAAGCTAAGGAGGCGAACGAGACTTGCATTGATGTTCAGTGGCGGCGGAACCGTGGGAGAGATCTTTGAGTTAAGTCTTATAGAAACTTGTGGTTGGTGTTTTGGATTGGTAGAACGTAGTGATTTTGTTTAAACATTGCATAGAGACAAAGTTGAGTATAAACTCTAGTGTAGATTTCATATGTTTTGATAGTTTATTAAATTCCGCAGAGATCCTAATTGCAAGTTAATGGGTTTGTTTTGGGTTGCTAAAATGTTTATAAAACTAGTATAGAGTATAGATTTGGAGTTATTTATCTATATGCTTTGGAAGTGTATGAATTATGGACCCTTGAAAGGGTTTTCCCAGGTCTGAAACTGCAGCTTTCAGGCGTGCCAGTCAACTGGTTCAGATACAGTCGACTGCCATATGGAACAGAATCCTTCTGTTCGATGCACCAGTCGACTACCAAGACACCAGTCGACTGGTGCCGCGCACAGAAAGCTTCTGTGGCTGACACCAGTCGACTGGCCTTCTAGCAGTCGACTGGTGCGCACACAGAAAGCTTCTGTGGCTGACACCAGTCACTGGCCCTCTAGCAATCGACTGGTGCCGCACACTGAAAGCTTCTGTGGCTGACACCAGTCGACTGGCCCTCTAGCAGTCGACTGGTGCCATTGGGAAAAAAAATTTCAGAGCAAGTTAAGGGATGTCAAGTAGTTGTAACCTAAGGCTAAGGATAAGGTAAAGTTAAGGTTATGTAAAAGTGACGTCCGCCTTAAGGAAAGAAGGTGGGTCGTCACACCCTGGTTGTAGGAAATGAATGGATGGTGTTTCTGCAGCTCAGGCGCCTCATTGGAAGGAGGCACCCACTAGGCTAGGCGCCTGTAAGGATACAGGTGCCCCAGTGCAAGGCCAAACCGAGACCATCGAAGCAAACTTCCACGAAAGTCTATGGACCAAGTCAAGCTAGGTGCCCCAGACAGCTCAGGCGCCCCAGTCAGCTCAGGCACCTCAATGAAGGGGATAAGCGCTGACCGAGCCTGTGGATCAGTGTTTGCGCAGGAGAGGCCACGTGTCAGGCGCCCCCTTCAACACAGGCGCCCAGGAGACGACTATATATAATAGGGGGTTCACCTCCAAGGCTTCAGTACAACTCTTCAATTCACTTTCAACACTTTCGCTCAAGCGGTACGCTCAGGCACGCTCTGCATTCGCGATTCAAGCGCCGCCGACAACCCGCTGCTCCGAAATTCCATCCACTCCGGTCGTCGGTAAAGGTTTAAATATCCTAAGTGTTGTGACTTCTTTTTAATTCTATATCTGTACTCAAAATTGTAAACGCTTTCAAATATAGAATTGTCCATCGTAAACGGTCAAGGACCGGGGGCCTTGGAGTAGGAGCCGACCTCGACTCCGAACCAAGTAAAACAAACTGTGTTAGCGATTTTGTTTTACTCTTTTTCGCTGCATAATTTCTCTAACTGCCCGAAAATTTTCTATCGATATTCACCCCCCCCCTCTATCGATTTACTTCGATCCAACAAGTGGTATCAGAGCGGGTGACTCAAACTTGGTGCAACCACCAGTTTGAGAAGTTTTTTTTTTCGGATTTACGAATTTTTTTATTCTTTTCGCTTGCATTTTCTCGTTAATCGAGGTTGGTGCAACACCACTCGATCTTTTTACGTTATTATTAATTTCATCCAGCACTACTAATCCATGACTCAGTCTTGGAACAAGTTGTTTTTGCTATTTCTTTTTTAGTAATTCCTAATGGCCATGCAAGAGGGATACAGCACTGCAAGACCTCCTCTTTTCAGTGGAGAAGACTTCTTCTACTGGAAAAGCAGGATGGAAGTCCACTTGAAAACCGTGACTTGATCAGGCATACACTTAACTCTTTTCCGAGAAACTCACTGTGGGCGTCTATGGTAGATGCCTACAATGTTTCAAGGAACCTATCTGAAATAAAATTAGACGAATTTTTTTCTGAATCAGAACTGCACGAACAGACTAACACTACCTTGATCGAGCAAGTATAACTTTCGTTGCACGTAAATCTCAAGGCAAAGCTCCCAAGAAGAAGACTCAATCAGCACCCGAGTCTGACTCAGACTCGGATTCAGAAGATAGTGAAGGGGATTGACCCAAGTTGGTACGGCTAGCTTGGGACTACTATAAAGAGCTAAAGCACCAAACGAACAAAAAGAAAGCAAGCAGAAGAAAGGAAGATCCATCAGAACCTTCAACAAGCTCAAAGAGCAAGACTAATGTCACCTGCTACGACTGCAACAAAAAGGGACATTTCAAGTCAGAGTGCCCCAATCTGAAGGAGACCAAGAAGGCGCGAAGAAAGAAAGCTCTCTAAGCCACTTGGGACGAATCCTCCTCCTCTCCGAAGAAGAAGTCCCGCACGCGAATCTTCTCGCCCTAACCGCCTCGGAAGACGTCGACTTTAGATCAAAATCGGAACCAGACGACGGAAGACTCACAATCTCGGAAAATGGGTAAATTACGGTAAGAGGTTACTCAGAATATGAACTTTCAAAATTAATTTCTTATTTATCTCACAACTTGGCGAAAGCCAAAATCCGGGTCGAGTCCCTCCGACAGGAAGTAAAACTTCTGAAAGAGGAAGTCAACTCGGGTCCTTGACTGAGCCAGTTCAGGAAGGAAGCTCAACCTATGTTCAAAAACTTGAGGAAGAGAATTCCTCCCTGAAGACTTAAGTCAAAGAGCTCAGAGTTACCTTAGAACGGTTCACTTCGGGTTCCAAGAGTGTTGACATGATCCTTGGAAAGCAGAAGTCCGTTCTTAACCGATCCGGACTCGGTTATCAAACCAAGTCAAGACAACGCTCTTATTATGCTGTATTGAACCAACCTAGAACCCAAGTCCAAGCATGGGTCCCCAAGCTCTGTTTAAACAAACAAGCTGGACCAAACCAGTATTGGATCCCCAAGGACAAGATTCATATCTTGCCTAACCATTATCGAGGCTATAGTCCAGGAGGAGCCAATATAAAAATCATATTTATAATTAGATTTTTTTTTAATTGCATGCTTGATTGTTTTTTTTTTTGCAATTCTTAATTATCATGCTTAGATTTAGGACTAGTTAGTTTAAGGACAAAACGATTTACTTGAAACTTGAACAACCTAGTATTGGATGGAGGTGAGATGATAGTACTTTAGGGAAGCCCTTCTAATAAGGTCAAGTACACTCTACTTGGTCTGTTTAGTTTGGTGAAACTAGTCGAAGCTATCAATCCAAGACCCAAACTAGTTAGACCAGACTTTATCAAAAAGTAATTTTGAAAATGAAATTTCCTTAAAAGGCTTTATCAAGGAAAGGGTTGATGATCCAATAAGGCTACGACCAAAGAAGGCCTTGTGCCTCGCCAAGACCTGGAAGCCAATTTTCGAAATTCAAATTCAATTTACTCTTTGTCAAATTTGAATCTAATACAAATATCAAGTAATCCTAGAGTCAACCACTTTTTAAAATCAATAAACTTAACCTTATAAAATTTTCAAATTAATCAGATGTCTTCAAAATTAACCATGTTTTTTTTAAAATTAAAATCTTTAATTGTTGAAAACCTGTCTCATAATACCCATAAGATTAACGTGATTGATAACACTAAATTGGGTGAGACAGACTAGGCTGTGAAAATCAATTTAAGCTATCTCTAACTCTAATGGATCCAAAGCAACAAATACTTTATGTGTAGGAACATAAAGATTTGGACCAATGGTTGTTGGATAGTGGATGCTCCAGACACATGACTGGAGACAAATTGAAATTCACCAAAATCAAGTTCAAGAACCTAGGTTCAGTAGCATTTGGCAATAATGCTACACTCAAAGTCATTGGGTCAGGTAACATTGAACTCAATTATGATTTTGTGATTAAGAAAGTATTCTTGGTTGAAAATTTTAAATTCAATTTGCTTAGTATAAGTCAGCTATGTGATACTGGCTACGTAGTTACATTCACCAACTCTGACTGCCTGATTAGAAACCTTCAAGACTCAAAAGTCATGCTTAAGGGAACTAGGAAAAATAACGTTTATACTATCAATTTAACTTTAGTACCAAAATGCTTCTTGACTCAATTAGAAGAATCCAACCTCTGGCATAGGAGATTAGGTCACACTCATGTTAAACTAATTTCTAAAATTACCCAACTTGGATTAATTAAAGGTGTACCAAAAGTTAACAACTTTGAAAACACAATCTGTAACTCATGTAACCAAGGCAAGCAAACTAAGTCAAACCACAAATCAATTCAATCAGACTTAACCCAAACCACACTTGAGCTCCTGCACCTTGACCTATTCGATTCACACGGAGTCAAGTCACTAAGCGGCAATCGGTACTGCTTAGTAATTATCGATGATTACTCTAGGTTTACCTGGGTTAGGTTCCTAAAAACCAAAGATGAAACTTTGAACTTATTTATTGACCTATGTAAAATGATTGAAAACCAAAATAATACTAAAATCAAAAGACTTAGAAGTATTCACGGGGGAGAATTTGATAATCAACGGTTTGAAGAATTTTGCAAAATAAATGGGTATATACATGAATTTTCCTGTCCTAGAACCCCCCAACAAAATGGGATAGTGGAAAGAAAGAATAGAACCCTTCAGGAAGCCGCTAGAACCATGTTAAATGAATTTAACCTAGCTAATCAATTTTGGGCAGAAGCTGTAAGCACAGCATGCTACATCCAAAACAGGGTTCTAATTAACAAAAGGCATAATAAAACACCTTATGAATTATATTATCATAGACTGCCCAACCTACACTACCTAAGAGTCTTTAGGTGCAAAGTCCATATCATGAACACCAAGGACTACCTAGGTAAGTTTTAATCTAAGTCAACCCCAGGGATCTTCCTAGGATATTCAACAACTAGTAGGGCCTATAGGGTTTACAATAAACAAATTGAAAAAATGATTAACTTAATTTTTGATGAGGAAACTAAACCAAAAATTGATAATCAAAAATTAAACCAATCAAATACTGATCAAGAAGACAATGAACCAACAATCGAACCATCAATTAAACCATTGATTGAACCTCTAAATGAATTAACTCTTGAACCAACTACTAAGGTCTCAACTGAACCAATAACAGAACCAACCCAAGTAGTTGAACCAAACACTAAACTGAACCATCCAGCCGGACCTGAGGCTGAACCTAGTACTAGAAGAACCAAGAAACCCAAACTCAGTCACCCTTCTGAACAAATTATGGGCGATCCAACCTTAGGAGTCAGAACTAGGTCTTCCTATAGAAATCTTACTCAAATCGCATTAATTTCAAAATTTGAACCCAAGACTATAGAGGAAGCCCTACCTGACCCTGATTAGATCATAGCCATGCAGGAGGAGTTAGCCCAATTTGAAAGAAATCAAGTCTGGGAACTAGTTCCTAAACCTGAAGGTAAGTCTGTTATAGATACTAAGTGGGTATTCAGAAACAAATTGAATGATCAAGGGGAAATAGATAGAAATAAAGCCCGCTTAGTAGCTAAAGGTTTTAGTCAAGTCGAAGGATTAGACTATGATGAAACCTATTGTAAGATGTGTATATTGAAAGACATGACTTTTATTATATGAACATCTTTATTATGAAAAGAGAATCACACTACACTAGGTGTTTGTTTATAATAGTACATACACAAAATCCCATTGCTTTGTATTGTAGATAACATGGTGTGTGGTGTCACACGGAAGATCATGTTATCAGTTCCCTACTAAGCATAAACAGAGGCCCACAACCGAGATGGAATTGGACAACCCATTGGGATGGTTGTAGTGTAATTAGGTGTGGTTGGTCTTGACCATAGAATTACACTAGTGTGCTTTGAGTACATTGGGTAGGACCAAAACCCGAGATTATCCGATTTGTATTAACTAGATAATTGGATAGGACCTCAGTTGATATTATGGAGGATGATCCCTTAATCCCGAAATAATATCGGGCATATATTATTAATTATTGTTTCATTGATTTATCAATAGGTGAGATCTATTCTGTTAGATCAACAGACTCGGTAAGTTGGGAAATAATATTAATAATATGATGTACCAATGATTATTGAAGGAATCCGTATCCTGGTGAGTCAGGATGATGATGCCCCCTTGGTGAGCTCAAAAGGTTCATCGTGCTAAACCCTGCAGGTGGATTTGATCCGGCACGTTGATAAGGTTGAGTGGTACTAATCAAGGATCCAGAAGTTAATTAATTGAAATTGTCAGTAATTTAATTAATTAATGGGCATGCGAGATCTTAAGCATGGCGGGATGGACAACTCGTAATATGTGGAGCCCATATGAAAATATGGGGGTTAGTGAGGAAGTTCAATTAAGATCCTTTAGTGGAATGGATCTTAATTAATGGATCGGATTTGGATCCATTAGCGGGCCAAGGACCAACTCCTCCTCTTGGTCCCTGCCTTAGCCCTATAAATACCCTATGAGATCAAGAAACCAAGGGCTAATCAATCAATCCACAACCCAAGCTCTCTCCTCTCATCTCTCTCTCTCTCACCCTCTTAGGGTTTCGGCGCCGAGACAAGTAGAAGGGGGCTTTCCCCTTTGGTTCTCTCAAGCTCTCCTCCACCAAGTTTCGGCTGAGGCTCTAGGAAGCAAGGTAGAGACCTTCTCTACCGTGCATGGGGCTCAGGGAAGGCGGAGGAGGCATCGGCGGCCAGCTACAGACGGCGCAACCAAGGGTTGCGGCGGCGTCGCAAGGTAGAGGGAGAAGAGGTTGCGGGCTGTGTTGGGGTAAGGAAGAAGGTTGTTTCTTTCCTTCTTCTTCTTCTTTATCTTCCTCTCGAGGTGCGCCACTGGTCCGGAGGGCCTGAAGCCAGCTCCGGCGGTCGGCGGTGCAAAGGGAGAGGGAAGAGGCCGGCGGCGCCAAACCCTAGTGTCTAGGGTTTTGGTCGGCTGTGAAAAGGGGATTGGTTGGAGCTCTTGGTGATCTCGGATCACGGTAGGTCGTCGCCCACACGATGTCCGTGAAGGGAGGGACATAAGGTAGAAGACCGCGAGGTGATTGGAAAGGTATAACTTTCCATACGCTCCCTTGTATTTCCTTATGTTAATTTTGTGCCATGTTCATATGTCTTGTCATTTCATGTTTAAGAATTTATTGTTTTGATTTAAAAATATGTTTAATAAATTCTTCACTGGACCCCGACCATAAACAACAAAAGTCGGCGATCAACTCGTCGCCTTTTCCGTGGTCGAACGGTCGAGCAAATTGCAAGGCCAATTTTGGTAATTGGCTAAGTTGCAATTTGGATCGTTCGATACAACACGAGATGGTCGATGGGAGACGGGTCTCCACTCGGATTAATTTTTAATTCGTAGACGTGGAGAGGTCTCTCGGATCGACCAGGTATTCGCTTAGGAAACCCGCCATGCCATACCCAACACATATGCCCCAGTAGCCAGACTTGAGTCAATTAGAATGTTGTTAGCCTTTACAGCCCATAGAGGATTCAAGCTATACCAAATGGATGTTAAGTCTGCTTTTTGAATGAGTTCATCAATGAAGAAGTCTATGTAGAACAACCCCCAGGATTTGAGGACATAGAAAAACTTGAGTATGTCTTTAAACTTAGAAAAACACTGTATGGGCTGAAACAAGCACCTAGGGCTTGGTATGAACGCTTATCAACTTATCTAATTTCTAAGGAATTTAACCAAGGTTAAATTGAGTTCACCCTTTTTGTTAAAACCTTAGAAAATGATATTTTCATTGACCAAATTTATGTCGATGATATAACTTTTGGATCCACCAACTCTAACTTTCTAAAAGTGTTTGTAAAAATAATGGAAAGTGAATTCGAAATGAGTTTGGTAAGTGAGCTCAACTTTTTCTTAGGATTACAAATTAAAGAAACTAGAGATGGTAATTATGTTCACCAATCCATGTATGCTAAAGAATTAATAAAGAAATTTAAAATGGATAACTCCAAAAGCATAAGTACCCCTATGGCCACAAATGTCAAAATTGATAGTGACCCAGAAGGTAAGTCTGTTGATATCAAACTATATCGAAGCACGATTGGGAGTCTACTTTACTTAATAGCTAGCAGACCCGATATCCTATTTTCTGTAGGAATGTGTGCTAGGTACCAAACTTGTGCTAAGGAATCCCACTTAGCAGCCCTAAAACGAGTACTTAGGTACATTAAGGGTACCCTAAATGTAGGGATTTGGTATCCTAGGGCTTCCACTTTTGAATTGTCAGGATATTCTGACTCTGACTATACTGGGTGCAAATTAGATAGAAAAAGTACAAGTAGAAGTTGCCAACTATTAGGGCATAGCCTAGTCAGCTGGTGTAGCAGAAAGCAACACTGCGTAGCACTGTCCACAACAGAAGCAGAATATGTTGCTCTAGGAGAATGTGTAGCACAACTTTTGTGGATGATGCACACTCATAAGGACTTCCAGCTGGACTACACCCAACCCCAAGTCTATATTGATAACATTAGTTCAATCAACTTGACTAAAAACCCAATTCAACATTCCCGAACAAAATATATAGAAGTAAAACATCATTTTGTAAAGGATCATGTAGCCAGGGGTGAAATAATACTTAAACATGTGGACTCAAAATCCAACTTAGCTGATATCTTTACCAAACCCTTATTTGAGTCTGAGTTTATCTCACTAAGAAGGCAGTTAAGGTTGTGCGTAGTAGAGTAGGACTGATTTATATTATTTTCTGAAAGTCTTCCTATTTTTCTTATGTTTGCAAATTTATTATTTCATTTATCAAGTTGTTGAAATTTAAAACGATTTTCCGACTTAGTGTTATTTCAAAAACTACCCCTTCAAAACTAGGGCTTTTTCGCAAATGGACCTAGCTTAGGCCCTAACCCTAGAACTGCATGCACCTATAGATCTAGAAGCCAGCATCTCACAAGCACCTTAGGGTACTTTTGATTGATAACCTAGACTGGGTTGAGATGCTTAGGTCTATGCCTTGATTCAAGATGCTTTATGTCAGTGCATCTGCAGTAATTGGGGCAATAAATACAAGTTGAACAATAATCAGGTTAAGTGTCAAGCTTAGAAAATCTAACTTGATCAGATCACTTAACTTGACTAACCATAGCAAAAACTACTATTTATGACAGCTAGTAAGTAGCTAACATGGTTAGACAGGACCCGAACAAGATTGGTTTAATTTGGTTTGGTCCAATTTTTGTATTAGAGTTGGTTCAATACAAAATTGCAATGTCTTACTAGCTCTAATTTATTTGCTGTAATTAGTATCAATTTTTTTTTGATATATGACAATGGGGGAGAGAACAAAAGAAAGAGGGAAAATTTCTATCTCTTTTTCAAAAAGTAAAGTAGAAAGTTCTAAGTGCTAAGTTTTTAAGTACTTTTCAGTGTTTAAATACTTCAAAGTTCTTTAAGTACTTAAAGAATTTTTTTAAACTATTTTGAATATTTCAAATTTATGCTAAATTTTTTAGTACATAAAAAGGTTTCTAAAATTTTTCTAAGTATTTGTCAAACTTTTAAAGTAATTCTAAGTGCTCTTAAAATACTTTGAAAAGGCTTCAAAATTTCTGAGTGTATTTTGAAAAACAATTCTAAAGAAGTTTTTTTTGGTAAACAAATTTTTCAAATTATTTTTTAAAAATAATTTGACCCTTTGAGCAGTTGATATCCTCGTCAAAGAAAAGAGGAAAGTGGGCAGTACTATAGCTTTCTTGATGGGTCGTAAAAAAAAATATCCTTGTAAAAAAATAAGGTACCAAGACTTGGTCTTAGATTAGTAGTGTAGGAAAAGGGAGAAAAAAAATTAACTCGAGTGGTATTGCACCAACTTCAAGAGACAAGAAAACCCAAGCAATAAGAATACTTTATCAAAACGTGTGATTACACCAATTTGATTATCAACGAAAAACATAAAATTGAAAAAGAAAAAAAATAATGTTTTAATGGTGGATGCAACAATTCAGAGTGCCCCCACTTTGATACTGATTATAGTATCAAAAAGCATGCTAGAGGGGCGAATAGCACGAGTGGGGTGAATAGCACCGCTTTTTCACTTTTTCCAAACTCACAAGAATACGACAGCGAAATAATAAGAATAGAAGAACAATGCTAATACACATTATTTTTATTTGCTTCACAACTCGTGCTACTAGTCCAAGGCCCACATTTGTTGAGTGTTTTAATTGCTAATCCACTATTAGTTAGAATATTACAAGAGAATATAGAATTTAAAGTACTGGTAAAATAAACAAATATATCGATGACTTCAAAGTAAAAGATTGAGCGTCATCATCAGAGTAGCATTTCAACATTTTATAGTTGTTTATGGAGCAATACGCAAGCACAGAGGTTGTAGAGAATGTTGTTCCCAAGCTATTGGTTGAAGCCTCTATTATAAACCTATCCGGGAGCTTGGACAGGTCCTGGACGCCCCCATCAGGCTGACGTAGTGAGACATCAGCGAAACTCTATCTGCCAAAGTTTATCCTAATTCGGGCACTTGGACACTGACATGCATCGACAAATCAGAGCATGCTAACTCAACTGCACACGTGGTTGGGTTCAAACCATTTTGGGCACATGGACCTACTCGGAGCACCCGAACCTCTAGGTGCTTGGACGTCTTCCCGGGCGCCTAGAACTCCTTTTTTTAGCCAACTTCCATCTTTGATTTTCTACACTACAAATTTAGAAAAACATGTAAAATATGGAATATAAATGATTTTAACAGTCTTGGGATTGTCTAGTTCTGCCTTTAGATTTCATTGAAATCGTAGGTTGAACTGATGTCTACTTTTCCCTAAACCGAGAATGCATCCTCATATACTCCTCTCAAGAGAGTTTACATTTTCCTCCAAACCCATTTGGACTTTTCTTCAACATCCAATCTTGGCTTCTGGGACTTCCCACTAGACGTTCAATCATCAACCCACCTAGACTTCCATCTGGTGTCCACGATCCCTAGGACTTTTGCCTCACGCCCTCGATCTGCCAAGACTTCTACCCAATCTCCTTGACTAGGACTTTATTTCCCAATCTATATGATAAGGACTTCTTTGCCTAATCACTTGATCAGAACTTCTTTGCTTAATTTCTTGACCAAGACTTCTTTGCTCAATCACCTGACTAGGACTTCTTACCTAGCATCAACTAGGACTTTCCTACATACTTAGTTAAGCTTGTTAAAACAATAATAACCCTTAACTTTAAAGTTTTGCCAATATCAAAACAAAGGTTTGATTAGCTAGTGCTTCCAACACCAACAGCTAGTTCTATTAAGCTTCTGGTGGTATGTTTGAGTCACCAAGTACCAGCCGCCCAACTGCCAGGTGTTGTGGGGTCGAGATGGATTCTCTCAAATGCTTCCAAGTGGTTCCCAAGTGGATACTGAGTTAGGAAGAAGTATTCCCAACTACTCCTGAGAGGATGTCATGCAGAAGTCGAGAGGATACTAAGTCGGGTAGTATTGACTCTGAGTGATCCAGTCAGTCGGGGGGCAAAGTCAATAAGTTGGGAGTTGATTGCCTTACTCTGAGCCATTCTCGAGTGTTTGACAAGCGTTCTCGAGTAAACATCGAGTCTGGAAGAAGTGTCTGACTGCTCCAAAATGGATGTCGACTCGAGGAGATGCTACTGATTATTCCGAGAGGATACCGAGTTAGAATGCAAGTCGCCTGAGTCACCGAGTTGAGAAGGAAGATGTTGAGTGCTACCTCTAGTCAGGAAGCACGTAGTTAACTTAGTAAAAGATTGATGTCGAATCGGGAAGGAAGATGTCGAGTGTTATCTCCAGTCAGGAAGCACATAGTTAAGTCGGGAAAGGAATTCACCAAGGGAGATGTTAAGGCCTACGCTTAACATAGTTTCCTTGAAATAGATTCGT
The DNA here is from genome assembly GCA_024364735.1 of Boesenbergia rotunda. Taxonomy (NCBI): domain Eukaryota; kingdom Viridiplantae; phylum Streptophyta; class Magnoliopsida; order Zingiberales; family Zingiberaceae; genus Boesenbergia; species Boesenbergia rotunda. The sequence continues at coordinate 56,348 of JAGFNQ010004192.1, read as the reverse complement.
CCCAGCTCCGACTATGCTTTGAGGTTCTCTTGAGTCATCTTTTTCCCAAGATATAATGGCAAACCTCAATCTCCACCAAGCACTGGTGGTTACAGTGAATTGAGAGGTACTCAAATGTTATCAAGGGTAGTTCAATTGAGTGGATGCATGGCTAAGAGAAAAGAATAGGGAAACGAAGGTGGAGGACTTCTTTTGGTATTGCTTTCACACACACTCTTGCCTAGGGTCACACCCTCCTTATATAGGAGTGCTCGCCCTATGCTGTAGTAAATGGTTGAATAAAGGCCATTTAATGTCTTTATTTGTCAGCTATTTACTCGTCGACAGTTTCAGTCGGCAAATACAGATCTCCACTTGGGCAAATTTGTAGAATTGTGAAAAGTGCTAGAGGGAGTGAATAGCGCTCTCAGCTTTTTCACTTTTTTGTAAATCAATCGAATAAAGTACGCAACAAAAAGTAAAAGAGACAAGAAACACTAACACTATTGGTTTTACTTGGTTCGGAGCCTGTGACGACTCCTACTCCAAGGCCTGTTATCATCAATTGTTTTTGTTGGACAATTACTATCAATCCGCATATTTTTAGAGTATGAAAGTACACATGCACAAATTAAATTATACTGACAAATATAATTTTCAGAATAAGGCGCAATTGTTGGACCAACGTCACAGTGTCCTAGTCAAAGTTTGGAGTAACATAGCAAGAATTTGAGTGTTGGATTTCATAGAGAATTGTTGTTCATATCTCTAGCCGAATCCTCCTTGTAAAAGAGCATCTAGGCACCTCTATTCTGATTGAGGCACCTCTATTCGAAGCAATTTTGATCTGATCCGACTTTATCACTGCTTATCCTCGTCCAAGTGCCTCTATTCCTCCAGGCACCTCTATTCCAAGCGTCTAGATCACTTCCAGGCACCTCAAAGCTGATGTGTCACCCACCGAATGAGGCTTTGACTCTGTGTAGCTTATCCTACCCTAGGTGCTTCGATCCCTTCCAAGCACCTCGGCTCCAAGCGCCTAAACTGCCTTGGTTCAAAAAAATTTAGCCCGTGTCACAGAGTTAGCACAATTCTGAAACCCTTCAGCAGCTATAATGAATCGTGCCCCATTCCCTTCACCATCTTATACCCACTTGGTTCAGGACATGGTCTATGTGTGTCAGTCCCCACTAGGCTGACTACGTCACACCTAGCCCAAGTAACGTTTTCTCGTCCTACGGATTCTAATTACTCTCATGTATTTAAGAGATTCATACTCTGAACATGTCATGCTCTGGCCAGAGGCTTCGAGTAATAATCCGACGATAGGCTTCGGGTATACATCTCCTCGCAAGGAGTGGTGAATCCTTTGTAGGCTGTTCAAACATCTTCGGGCACTTCGGCTTATACCCAATCATCCTGGGTCCACACCTCCTTGGAGATGCTTGCTTAAGATGTCAAAGTATAAGTCTCCATGACCAAGATGACTTGAACACTGCAAGTCAAAGGAACATCGCACTTAAGTTGCAGTAAGAACTTCACTGACATATCTATATATAGACTCCCATATGAAGTTTTACAGCCAGTCACTTCAATGAACTAGTTCCCTTAACTAGCATTCATGTTTATCTCCGGACATCTCAATGTCACCAGCCAGTGAGAATCAGCTGATTAGAGAATAACTCATGCTAGTCTCAACAGAATTGATAGTGTCCGTATTTATCAATTTATCGACTAGGGACAATTTCAATACTTCACAATTGCACATGTAGAGATAATCACTAGTTGTGAATTCACAAATTCTCTCATGCTGTGAATTGTATTGCGGACATTCAGTAAATAACTTTAAGATCTCAATCAAATACACAAACATGTATACTCAAATAGTGAATATTCATTTATTAGAATAAATGATTACAATCATAAGGCGATTGCCTTAGGACACTTCTCTCATATCACTAACAACCTCTCACTTGACCTAATGTCAATCGCTACGGTACCCAATACCACAGGCTCTAACATGACCCTCAAACTTGCTTTAAGGCAAGGCCTTAGTTAAAGGATCCGCTAAATTCCTTTCAGTGGGAATTTTCTCAATTTGTATATCATTCCAACTTATAATCTCTCTGATCAGATGATAGCGGCGAAGCACATGTTTGGATCGCTGATGAGACCTTGGTTCCTTTGCTTGTGCAATAGCTCCATTGTTGTCGCAGTAAACCGGTATTGCTTCATCAATGGTTGGAACCACACCAAGTTCTGAGATAAACTTTTTGATCTAGATGCTTCCTTTGCTGCTTCCGAAGCTGCAATATATTTCGCTTCCGTGGTAGAATCCGCTACGGTGTCTTGCTTGGAACTCTTCCAACTTATTGCGCCTCCATTCAAAATAAATACGTATCCGGACTGAGATTTGGAGTCATCCTTATCTGTCTGGAAACTGGCATCTGTATACCCACGCATAACTATATCACCTTCTCCATATATTAGGAACACATCCTTAGTGCTTCTTAAGTACTTGAGGATTGTCTTGACAGCCGCCCAATGATCCATTCCTAGATCAGACTGGTATCTGCTTGTGACGCTCAGAGCATACGATACATCGGGCCTAGTACATAACATAGCATACATGATAGAGCCTATCGCAGATGCAAAAGGAATCTTATTCATGCAAATCCTCTCGTCTTCTGTGCGTGGACACATAGACTTCGAAAGGTTGATCCCATGCCTGATGGAAAGGTAACCTTTCTTGGATTCCGACATGCTAAATCTTTCTAGCACTCGGTCTATATATGTAGACTGCGAAAGACCAAGCAATCGTTGTGATCTATCCCTGTAGATTCTAATCCAAAGGATATAGGTTGCTTCTCCCAGGTCTTTCATGGAGAAAGTTTTGGACAACCAAATTTTAACTGACTGTAAGACTGATATATCGTTTCCTGTAAGTAATATGTCATCGACATATAACACTAGGAATACGACTGCACTCCCACTAACCTTCTTGTACACACAAGGTTCGTTAGGATTTTGTGAGAAATCAAACTCTTTGATTGTCTCATCAAAACGGATGTTCCAGCTCCTGGATGCTTGCTTTAGTCCATATATGGATCGTTGAAGCTTGCATACTTTGGTTTTATTGACCAATGTGAAACCTTCAGGTTGTATCATGTATACATCCTCAAGTAGGTTTCCATTAAGGAACGCTGTTTTCACATCCATTTGTCATATCTCATAATCATAATGAGCTGCTATGGCCAGGAGCATCCGAATGGATTTAAGCATAGCTACTAGCGAATAGGTTTCGTCATAATCAATTCCTTATTTCTGACGATATCCTTTTGCCACTAATCTAGCCTTAAAGGTAACAACATTACCTTCCATGTCAGTTTTCTTCTTGAAAACCCACTTGCACCCTATGGGCTTAATCCCTTCAGGTGGGTTAACCAAGTCCCATACTTGATTTTTGTACATGGAATCCATTTCCGACTTCATGGCTTCAAGCCATTTATCCCTTTTTGAATTTTTCAGAACATCTTCATAACTGATAGGTTCGTCATCGTTAATGAGTAACACGTCGTTCGATTCACTTATGAGAAATCCGTATCTCTCTGGAATATTGCGTGTCCTATCAGACCTACGAAGAAGTGGTATTGTTTTAGGTTCAACTGATAGCTCATCATTATGAGTTATTGGTTGTGGGTCTAGACTAGGTGTCTCTGTAATGTCTATTGGAGTTTCTTGAACTTCTTCAAGTTCAATGCTACTCCCACTGTTTTCTTGTAAAGTTCTTTTTCTAGAAATACAGCATGACTTGAAACAAACACCTTTTGTTCCAAGCGATGATAGAATTGCTAACCTTTCGTTTCCTTAGGGTATCCAATAAATAGACATTTATCAGACTTAGCATCCAATTTGTCTGATACAGTCTGCTTTACATAAGAAGGACAACCCCATATCTTTAGGTGAGATAAATGAGGTTTCTTACTATTCCACGTCTCATATGGAGTAGTAGAGACTACCTTGGTCGGGACTCTGTTTAGTAAGTAAACAGCTGTCTTAAGCGCATAGCCCCAAAAGGATTTTGGAAGAGTTGCATGATTCGTCATAGATCTAACCATGTCCATCAAGGTTCGGTTACGCCTCTCAGATACACCATTATGCTGTAGTGTATATGGCGGAGTCCATTGAGACAATATCCCATTGTCCCTAAGATAATCTTGAAACTCTTGACTTAAGTATTCACCACCCCGATCGGATCGAAGTATCTTAATACTTTTTCCAAGCTGTTTCTCTACTTCAATTCTGAACTCTTTGAATTTCTCAAAAGTTTCAGATTTGTGTTTCATTAAGAACACATACCCGAATCGTGAGTGATCATCGATAAAGGTAATGAAGTAGCTATAGCCTCCTTGTGCAAGAGTTGACATTGGTCCACATACATCAGTATGTATTAGACCAAGCAATTCTCCCACTGGTTTACCTTTTTTCAGAAAAGGGTAATTTGGTCATCTTGCCTTTTAAGCATGATTCGCATGTATCAAATGAACCGGGTTCAAATGATTCCAGAATTCCACATCGGTGTAATTTGGTCATGCGTTTCTTACTTACATGGCAAAGACGACAATGCCACATATAGGAGTCTATTTGATTATCTATTCGAGCACGTTTGTTGCTAACTTCGATATTGAAAATGTCACCGGATAAATCTAACGTGTAGATACAATTGCATAAAGTTCCGGTCCCATAAAGAACACCATTTAAAGTTATGTAACAACAATTGTTACTGAAAGTTAAATGATAACCCTTTTCATTCAAGCATGAAATAGATACAATGTTCTTTATTAACGAAGGAACAAAATAACAATTATCCAATTCTAAGACAAGTCCAGTAGGGAGCTTTAGCAAATATGTTCCAATGGCAACAGCAGCAATCTTTGCTCCATTTCCAACTTGCAAATTTGCTTCTCCCTTGACGAGTCTTCTTCTATTCCTTAGCCTCTGTATGTCATTACATATATGTGAGCTACACCCAGTATCAAGTACCCAGGTATCCGAGGAAATAGAGTGACATTCAATAACGAAGATACCTGAAGAGGATGGGGCATCGGATGCCTTCTTCCTCAAGGACTCAAGATAAACCTTGCAGTTTCTTCGCCAGTGGCCCTCCTTACCGCAGTGATGGCAAGTGTCTTTTGGTGCCTTTTCAATCTTTTTGGCCTTTTTCTTCCTTCCCTTATTTTGTTCTTTGGGCTTCCTCTTAGAGCCTTTCTTTGAGGAACCAACTAACAATACCGTCTTCTGATCCTGCTTTACAGAAGGCTCTATAGTCTTCAGCAGGTTAAACAACTCAGGAATGGTAGTCTCCAGTTTGTTCATCCAATAGTTTATCACAAACTGTGAGTAACTCTTGGGCAAACAATGCAGAATTAAGTCAATACTTAGTTCGTGATCTATTGCAAATCCGAGTGTGCCTAGTCGCTCAATGTACCCCAACATCTTCAACACAAACTGTGAAACAGAAGTGCTTCCTGCATCTTAGAGGTGAAGAGGAGTCTGGAGACCTCAAACCTTTCGGGTCTCGCCTGCTCGTCAAACAGCTCATGAAGATGGAAGACGATGGTATGAGCATCCATATGCTCATGCTGCTTTTGTAGCTCAGGTACCATAGCGGCCAGCATGATACAACTCGCAAGTTCAGAATCGGCCACATGTTTCTGATAGGCCACTAACTGGTCTAGAGTTGCATCTTCAGGAGGATGGTTGGGAAGTTGTTCTTCAAGGACATAAGCAAGTTTTTCTGCCTTGAGGACTATCCTCAGGTTTCGAAGCCAGTCCATGAAGTTTGGCCTAGTCAGCTTATTGGTGTCCAAAATGGAACGCAAATTCAGAGAAGACATGATCAGGTGATTATCCTAGAAATACAAATTGAGGTTATGTGATGAGAATGATAAAGAATGCATCAATATACATTAATTAAATCCTATTTATTTTTCTAATTGAATAACCCTTTTTATCAATTCGGGAGATCGTAGGAACATCTCCAAATAGGTTGATATCCAACCATAGATAAGAACAACTATAGCTAGAGTCCATCAAGTTATTCTTAGCTATGAAGGTAGATAATTATACCGATTACATATTATACATATGTAACTATCACATTATGCTATCAACTAATTGAATGTTTGCATAAATCATTGGGTTGTTAACTCATTAACAAGTATGCAACAATATACATAGCACCCAACTGCATCTCTCTTTACATCGACCTTGGCTATGACACAACAAATCGATGCTCCAAGCTTAAGGCTGCCCCATTAATCAAGAAATAGTTTTAATATGGTTGGAGCTCATTCAACCGTTTAGTCAGGCTTGGATGTGTCCAACAACCAAAACTAAGGATTGACCTCTGACTCCAATTATATTAATCATAAACTAATTCCATGGTTTGAACATGTTGAGGTTCAAGCCGGGCATGGATGTGTCCATCAACCCAAACGAGAAACAAAACTCCGGTTCTAACCATATTAATGGAAGGTGTTGGCCTTAATATTTTGTAAGGGTTTTGGGTCTCATCCTTTTCTTTTATGCACATTCATGACATATAATTATGTCATGTTCTAACGATTTAATAAAGTATGTATGTGACTTAATTTATCAAGTCTCATTAATTGAATTAGGAACCGGATTTCCTAATTCTAATTTCATACTTTATTCAAGGAATTATTTTGGGAAACAATTTCCTGAATTATCATAATCAATTTCGAAAATAACATGTTTAAGACTTTGATTTCTCTAAATCAAATCTTATTAAATTAAGAGACAGATTCTCTTAATTCAACCACATATTATTTTCATGAAAATCTTATTTAAGGAAATATACTCTATAGGAAACAATTTTTCTAATTAATTTTGAAGACAATAATATGTAAGAGCATCACCTCATAAATCAAATAAGGAAATTATCGTTTGAGAATCACCTCAAAAATTTCCAAGATTTGATCACATATTTTATTTATGGAAAATTAATATCAATAACTTAATTTGGACGGATCCCCGAGGCTCAATCCAAAATAAGCATTTGACAGTTTAAATTCAATTTAGGAAATTTAATTATAACAACTAACTTTAAATTGGACGGCTCCCCGAGGCTCAAACCAAAATAAAGAATTTTGTAAATAATTTAATTTTCAATTATAAATTTAAATGTCAATTAATATTCCCATAATTTGTCTAGACTTTCTTGAAAGAAAGTGTCCAAAATTGCGAACTTTCCATAAATGGAAAGTTTCCAAAAATAAAAGGTTTTCAGAATAATTGTAAGTTTCTGGTATAAAGAAAACTTACGTTTTCCCAAAATTAGAAAATTTCTAAAATAGGAAATTTTCAAAATTAGAAAGTTTTCAAAAATGGAAAGTTTTCACAATTATCATAAAATTTCAGAAACAGAGATATTTCAAAAGTTTGCAAAATTTCATGAGAATTTCCAAACATTGAAATTTCTAAATCGAAAATTTACCATAATTGGAAAGTTTCCATAATTGAAAATTTTCCAAAATTGAGATCATGATAAAGCTTTCCGCAAAACAATTATATGATTATGTCGAACACAAACCTCGGCTCTGATACCAGTGTTGGGACCAGGTGCATGTTGACATGGATGCGGGTTCGTAATTTCAAAATTAATTACGTGCAGTGGAAGGTTTAGCATAAATAATTTCTCTAAATCATTTAACCACACATCTAAGCATGCAAGTTTATCTTGTGTAGACATGATCATATATTTAAAATTTTGCAGAAACATAAACTAATTTACGTATTAACTCGCGTAACTCGAAGGAAGGGACGAGATCCAACCGTAAGCGTCTCTTGGAAGCTCCGCCTCTATTCGCGTCCACGCCGAGTATCTTTGGGATGACTTCGCAAAGCCACGAGTTTCGTGTTCTCGAGAACTACTAGATTCTCCGAGAACGCGACAAGAAAAACCAAGAGAGAAGTCGAAAGACTAACCACAAAAGGATGGCCGGAATCAAAATTCTGGCGAAGCAAAAGAAGAGGCTTGCGGCAAAAGGATCCTTGCGGCAAACTCTAATTCCGGCAGCACCTTCTTCCGGCCAAGAGATGGCCGGAGCTTCATTCTCCGGCAGCAGGTGGTGGTCGGCAGGGAAAGGGCAGGGGCGGCCGGCTGGTGCTCCTTCTTGGGGCTGGTTGGCGCACGGCAAGAAGGGGAGAAGAGAAGGAGAGAAAGAGAGGGAGAGAGCCTATGCCTTCATCTCTACTATTATCACCAAGCCTTGCCTTGGGTCCTTTATATAGTGGCCTCTCAACCATCAAGCCTCTCAAATATGGAATAACTTATTCCATCATGCCAAGTTTGATTTTATATCATGGTTAAAATCATATTTTAATTCATGATAAAAAAAATCAATCAAGTCTCTTCTCTCCTATAGAATAAATTTCCTTATCATGGTAAATCAATCCATGATTGATTTTATAAAATAAACCAATCCATGGTTCATTTTAATTTCCATGAAAAATAAACCAAACCTTGGTTTATTATATAAAAATTTATATCATCCATAATTTTATAAAACAAACCACACTTGGTTTATTTTATAAATTGAACCAAAAACTTGGTTCTCTCCCTTTGTTGTGGCCGGCCAAGCAAAGAGGATGGAGGCCCTCTTTGGCCGACCCATCCAAGTCAAGCCCCAATGAATTAAACTTATTTAATTCATCTATTAAGTCTTCAAAAGACTTAGCCATTTTACGCTTCCGATGCGTCTCTGAAAAATTCAGATTCGACTTATCGTTTGGCTCAACCAAACTTAATCTCTCTTGATTAGAAAATCCAATTTTCAACTCGTTTTAAATTCCTCGGATTACTCGTAGTGCGTATGACTAAATAGGCTTTCGATTTATGTTGGCCGTCTATAATTAATCAATTATAGAACGATCATGAGTGGCACCTAGTAGTATATCATGATCCCCAATTAATCGAAAGATTAACGGTTGACCTCAGAAACAATTCTGAAACCCTTCAGCAGCTATAATGAATCGTGCCCCATTCCCTTCACCATCTTATACCCACTTGGTTCAGGACATGGTCTATATGTGTCAGTCCCCACTAGGCTGACTACGTCACACCTAGCCCAAGTAACGTTTTCTCGTCCTACGGATTCTAATTACTCTCATGTATTTAAGAGATTCATACTCTGAACATGTCATGCTCTGTCCAGAGGCTTCGAGTAACAATCCGACGATAGGCCTCGGGTATACATCTCCTCGCAAGGAGTGGTGAATCCTTTGTAGGCTGTTCAAACATCTTCGGGCACTTCGGCTTATACCCAATCATCCTGGGTCCACACCTCCTTGGAGATGCTTGCTTAAGATGTCAAAGTATAAGTCTCCATGACCAAGATGACTTGAACACTGCAAGTCAAAGGAACATCGCACTTAAGCTGCAGTAAGAACTTCACTGACATATCTATATGTAGACTCCCATATGAAGTTTTACAGCCAGTCACTCCAATGAACTAGTTCCCTTAACTAGCATTCATGTTTATCTCCGGACATCTCAATGTCACCAGCCAGTGAGAATCAGCTGATTAGAGAATAACCCATGCTAGTCTCAACAGAATTGATAGTGTCCGTATTTATCAATTCATCGACTAGGGACAATTTCAATACTTCACAATTGCACATGTAGAGATAATCACTAGTTGTGAATTCATCATAAATTCTCTCATGCTGTGAATTGTATTGTGGACATTTAGTAAATGAGTTTAAGATCTCAATCAAATACACAAACATGTATACTCAAATAGTGAATATTCATTTATTAGAATAAATGATTACAATCATAAGGCGTTTGCCTTAGGACACTTCTCTCATATCACTAACAGGAGCCGCTGATCCAATAGAAAATTGGACAGCACCTCCCCTGTCTGGCGGACAATTTACACATACATACAACATATATAACATTGCCATGCAGTTTAAATGGGCCTCAGGCCTCAAATCCAAACAGAATAACAATATATATGACAATATAATCATAAATCCAAAGCACGAACTTACCTGAGCTGTCAGGGGGCAGGAACGCAGCAAAACCACACACACATTCCAACATAGGACACAAAAGTACAATCTCATAAAGCCAGTCACAAACTACAAGTCCACGATAATCTAAAGCAATGAAATAAAACATAACTTGGCCCAAAGATAGAAAGTAACTTATAAAACCCAATCAAGTGTAGTCACAAGCATGGGACTGGCGACTCAGACCCTCCTGGCTGATATCAACCTGAAATTTAGAAAAGAATATGGCAATGGTGTGAGTCCAAATAAACTCAACGAATACCCAATCAGATATGCATAGTAAGTTATACTAACAATAAGAGTCTACGCTGATACAGTCTCATATGAACAATAGAAAAGGGTATACACTGAAGATACTGAATGAAGGTACATACCAGAATCCATCTATCTTGCAGAGGGGTGCAATAAATCCCTATGGAACAAGTCTAACACATAATCCAAGGTAAATAAGTCTCCAGTATATGCATGTCAATCAAGTGCAGAATTCAAATGCAGCAAACAATGTACGATGCAAAATATGCACATGGTGCAATGATATGTGTGACACTCTAATCCCAGTTAGGACACCGTCCACCTATCATAAATGAACGTCCGTGTGGGTAGAGCTGTGACAACCTGTACGCACCCTGCCATTACTGCTCCTGAGTGACCGAGTGGACAGGATGCTGACGGAGGTCACTCTCCTACCCCAAGCAATGGGTGAGTCTTGCTCTCATCTTCTCGTGTCTCAGGATGAGAAGGGATCCATGGCTGCTACCACACCCGAAACCACCCTCCAAATAGTGGTCGAACGGAGCAATACAGGACAAATGCACACACTCTATAGTAGCCACTACCCCTGACTGGGTGTGTGTGCATATCCTCATGTAACTGGCGATAGGCTTAGACTACATAGGAGCCGATGATCGTCAGCATGCAACAATGCAAGGATGGTGCATGGCACGAACACGTACCACACCCACCAAGTCCTCATCTATCACCTCAATGTGTTAGGTATAGGTCTGAATCTTATATCATGGGATACAAGTAACCTACTAGGTATACTAACGAAATAACCAATGATCCATCAATGTCAAATGCGAAGCAACATACCACTACATCTATGCATATATATATACACATAACAACTATTGAGACTGTATGAAGCTAAAAGGGAGATAACCTCAAGGATAAGCAATAGATATCAAGTACAGGTATACTAAGCCAGGTATAGTATATAAACTTACTGTTATCTATAACAAACCATGCATAGTAATACGACAATATCTAAAAAGCTAAGTCAAAGGTATCCGTCTCAATCGTAAGATGCTCGTATCAGAAAGAACCTCCCGTCCGCTAATCAGCAATGATAAATCCAATCAATGCCCTGTATCAAAGGCATAAGATTTAACTATAATAATATGTAATTTATAGCTAACGAGCTATCTCCAGTAATTAGAATCTTTCTAATTATCATGGTTTCATCTAATTAACCACAATTAGATGATTAACTCTTAATTATCCCAAATTATCCCGATTAGATTCCAAAGTACGTTTTGGAACCTGAATTTATCAAGTTAACCTATTAGGTTTACATTTCAAATTACCTAATGATAGTTACCATTTTGTTAGTTAATTTAGGCTCTAAAATCCATGTTTGATCCATATTTTACATGATTAATCTTGAATTTACCCTAGGTTCCATGGATTAATTCTATTTTGGATTTTATTGCAAATCTTTGCAATTTTGAGATGTTTTGATATCTAATTTGAATATGACTTTTGTAGTCTGAAGGATCATGGACCTAGGTCAAGTTGGGTTAAGTTTGAGTCAGAATTGCACTCAGATCAAGATGATCAAGCCTTGGAAGACTGTGGGTCGTCCATTCGAAAAATAGGGAGATCTGAGCCATCCATGGCAGATCCGGTTGATCCCAGCTAAGGAGAGGTAGATCTGACCTTCAGATTTAGATCTGGAAGTTTAGGGTTCAATCAAAGCAGATCTGACCGTCGAATGGGATCCGGATGATCAGAGCCGTCCATTCCTAACAGATAAAAATTGACTCCCCCGATCAGATCTGGCGGCGCGTGCCGCTGTTCTTCGTGTTCTTCACTGTTCTTGTGTCTTCTTCTTCATTTCTTCATCGGATCGCACGGCCACAACAGAGGAAGTTTTGATTCAAGATCTCAGAGCACTGAGATCGATTTCCCAAGCGGATTGTGATTAGTACTCGTCGTTGAAAGGGCCTCTGGAGAGGGTTTCGCCAATGGGTCGCATTCCACTCGATCGCCTCTTGTTTGCTCAACTTCATCAATCGGAGCTGTCGGAGTATTCAGAAGGGTTTTCTGAAGGACTCTGATTGTTCCTGATCCACAAGCGCACCCCGATTCATCAAGCAAGAGGAGTTCGGATGGAATTTTCAGCTACGCCAGTGAACCAGCGCAAATCATCCGTGGGGCAATCAGATTCAGAGGATCTGTCGAGCTAGAGGGTTTCTAGCTGGATCTTGAGTGACAGCAAGATAGTTCTTGGATTGAAAAGTGAATCTGTTGTTTAGTTTTTGATTTTTGCATTCATTTCTGCAATCGTTGTTTCTGTATTCGCTCACTTTCAGACACTGATCGGTCTGTCGACCGATCCAGTCATCATCTGATCGGTCTGTCGACCGATCAGGCTTGCCTCTGATTGGACTGTCGACCGATCAGGTAGTCCCAGCTTAGATTCAGCCCTGTTTTGTTTAAGCTTGTCTTGTTTCAGATCCTACAACTCTGCAGTTTAGACACGAACTACATACATTCAATTTTAATTCTCAAATTCACTTAGTTACAGCTTCCTTGCACTCAATTTTAGTTTTGAATTCCAATCTTATCATTTCAAGTTGCATGGTTTAATTGTCAATTAGTTTAAGTGTAGTTTTGGCAATCATATTTGCTTAGCTAAGTTCATTTTGTTATTGTTATTTCATTCTATTTGCAAAACAAACCCCCCATTTTATTAGAAAACCCAAAACATTTGACGACAAACAACTTCAAGCTTGATTCAAACACTCACAACTAGTCCTTGGAAAAATATGACCTGAGGCCCCTATTCTACATTTCTATCTTGATAGTCAAGGGTTTTCAGTTATAAATATCTAAATTTGAGGCTCATTCGTGACACCTATTGTGGGCCCATCAAATTTTTGGTGTCGTTGCCGGGGATATAACTAGTTGAGTTTGTTTGATTTTTTGCTTGCGTGCTTATTTCCATATCTTGTGATCTATTTTACTTGTTTCATTTTTTCTATATATATTTGCTGCGATTTGTGTTTGTTTTATGACTAGGTCTGCAGGTGGTGATCTTGAGGAACTTCACCCTGAAATTGAGAGGACTTTCAGAGCAAGGAGGAACCAAGGCAGAATTTCAGAGGCTATTGATATTATTCCTACCCAACCCATTTCTACTCATTCAGGCACTATAATGGCAGACCACCAGAAAACCATGAAAGAACTTGCAGCACCTGATGATGCTTTCCAGTAAGCTCTGGTAAGCAATGCTTGAGTACTGGAAAGAATCATCAGGTGCTGCAAGTTCTTTCATGGTTTTCTGGTGGTATGCCATTATAGTGCCTGAATGAGTAGAAATGGGTTGGGTAGGAATAATATCAATAGCCTCTGAAATTCTGCCTTGGTTCCTCCTTGCTCTGAAAGTCCTCTCAATTTCAGGTTCAAGTTCCTCAAGATCATCACCTGCAGACCTGGTCATAAAACAAACACAAATCGCAGCAAATATATATAGAAAAAATGAAACAAGTAAAATAAATCACAAGATATGGAAATAAGCACGTAAGCAAAAATCAAACAAACTCAACTAGTTATATCCCCGGCAACGACGCCAAAAATTTGATGGGCCCACAATAGGTGTCACGAATGAACCTCAAATTTAGATATTTATAAACTGAAAACCCTTGGCTGACAAAGTTAAAATATAGTAGAGGGGCCTCAGGTCGTATTTTTCCAAGGACTAGTTGAATGAATGTTTAACTCGAGCTTGAAAATTATTATCGTTTGATGCTTTGGGTTTTCTAATAAAATGGGGGTTTTGGTGATAAGGAAATGACAATATGAAATAGACTAGAATGAACTAAACTAAAGCATGGAATAAATAGGAAATTGCAAGAACTATACTTACCCTAGTGGAAGAACTAAGTAGTTAAATTCAAATGATTGAATTGAAATTAAAGAACTAATTGCAGGGAATTAATTGCAGAAAACTAATTTGCAAGATAATGAAAACTAGATCAAACATTGTTTAAGAACATTGATTTGAAGTATGATGGAAACAAACTAGAGCAATTGAAGAAATACATGCTTAAAACCAAAGTTACCCTAAATTAAACACCAAATCAGTTTATCAACAAGACTTCCCTTTGCCGTCACACAAAGGTTGAACTATAAACCCCCTAGCTCAAAAACCAACGAAGGAAGACTTCCTAGCTCAGTTTGCTGGTTCTGCTCTTCCTGATCGGTCAACCGACCGATCAGGTCCTCTTCTGATCGGTCACGGGACTGATCAGAGTCATCTCTGTCCGATCACCGTGATCGGTCAGTAGCTAAAACATCCGCGATATTCTCCTTACGCCGAGTGTCGATCTCGCTCCAACAAACTCAGATTACTTCGGAGAACCCCTCTAAAGTTATGATTGCATCAACTCGATGAAGACACAAACGCTCACTGGATCATTGGACAGCTCCGGTGACACCCTCACCGAGCTCCTTCAGCTGCGAAGATGGGATTAGCAATCTAAACAGAAAGAATACCTCGATGATCCGAAACCTTGAAGACAAACGAATTTGATGTGGTCACCCCGCGATCTGAGAAAGAACGATGAAGAAAAACTCTGAAAGAAACAATGAACAGACGAAGAAAACTGGGTTTGGTGATGCTGCGACCTCGCGACAACGACCCAGATCTGGGGAAGAAGTTTCGGTTATATTGGTTAGCAATGAACGGCTGAGATCCTCTTCATGTCATCCAACGGTAAGATCATGTCAGATTGAGCCCAAACTTTCCAGATCTCAATCAAGGGTCAGGATCTGCTCCTCCTCGGCTCGGATTGATCAGATCTACATCGGGTGGCTCAGATTGCCCTGATCTTTGAATGGACGGCTTAGACCTCTCGAGCTTAATCCAACGGTCAGATGGACTCTGATTTTGCTCCAAACTTCAGATCTTGATCCATGGACTTGATTAACTCTATCTTGAGCTTGGATTGATCAGAAGTTGACGGATGGCTTAGATCTAGCCGTTTCTTGATCGAACGACCCATATTAATCCGATACTTGATCACCTTAATCCGGATCCAATTCTGACTCAAGTTTGATCCAATCTGATCTAGGTCCATGATCATTTGAAGCTTACAAAATGATATTCAAATTTTAGTACCAAAACATCTTAAATATAGAAAGAATTGTATCCAAAGCCAAAATAAAAGGAATTCATGAAACCTAAAGTAAATGCAAACTTAAGCATATAAAAGTGGATCAAAATATGGATTTGAGAGCCTAAATTTATCAACAAAATGGTAATTATCACCTAACCCATAGTTTAACCAATAGCTCTCCCAAAAGCATCACGGCAAGCACAAATCAAGGTGCTGCCAATGTTTCAACTCCCACTCAAGATATCACACAATAAAGCATCATAAGATCTAAAGAAAAGAGCTAAACCCGTTCACTCTTCAAGCTATCCAAAACAAAAGGTTTAATCTCCAAATCGAGCTCACGGCAAGATCTCCATCAGACAATTAAGTCCCAAAAGAAACCCTAGCTCCATTAACAGATCACACATCCAAGATTAATACTGAATTAACCGAGTCTTACCCTAGTTGATCCTCGGCACAGTAGGCCTCCTGAGCAGCAAGGAGAAGGAGTTTCGTAGATATCAATACCCAGGTCAGGAGTGATGAAGTCATGGTGCTCACGCTGAAGAAGAGGATCAATATTTGTCCTTGGCTGGAAACAGACAATAGAAACACTAATTGTTATCTACCAACCAAATTGAATGAAAACCCAAATTTACCATTCCATCCAAAACCTAAATCTCATCTCTACATATCCATACTGAATCTACCAGAATAATGCCCCGAACTACTGCTTATACAACCTTCCTTACCTGATCCAAACTGATTGGGAATTTGCCTTGAGTCGGCCCAACTCTGCTGCTCCACCACCACGAGGTTTCCAAATGGCTAGTGCTCTGCCCTCGACGAACTCTGTCTCTAGGGATCCCTCGGCTTCACGTGAAGAGGAGCAGTAAAGGTCCAAAAAGGTCGGCGATGCTCGATCTCACTTGCAGGGAACGTAGAGGAGAGGGAGAGGGATCAAGCTCCACGCAATCGGAGGTGAACAGGGAGGTGTGCCTTTGGATTTCTCTCAACTAGTTGTGGACGAAGAGGTTGCGTGGTCTAGAGCACGCGAAGGAGAAGAAAGGAAGAGGAAGGATCAGGGTGGCTACGGCTAGGGCACGCGAGAAGAGAAAAAGAAGCTTTAATAAAAGGGGGGTCTTTTTGCAAAAAAGCCCCTCATTTTTCTCCATTTCACACTTCACCCTTAGGGTAAAGGTTTTAACCATTTAACCCTCCCATTATTATAATCCACCTCAAATAATTTTCTAGGGTTAAATTATTTACACTCTCAATAACCCTAAATCTTCCAATATATTTTTCAAAAATTTATTTTACTGGTTTTGAATTTGTCGTATTTAACATATTCTGCTTGCGCACTAACGATTGTAGGAAGAAAACCAAAAGAAGCTATTCACCCCCCCCTCTAGCTTGACGGTCACGATCCTAAGAAGTAGTATCAGAGCGAAGGTCGCTCATTTACGGACTAACCGCTGAGAGAGCACAAGCTAGAGGAAATGATGATGGAAGACAAGTTGGGTGATGACATCAATGTCCCACCTCCTTATGATCATGAAGATTTTGACTATTGGAGGACAAGAATGAAGACTTGGATTGGAATGGATTGGGAGTGCATGGTGGTGCTAGAAGAACCCTTCGAAGTTCCAAAGGATAAGCATGGGAAAAAGCTTCAACCTAGATATTTGACCAAGGAGCAACACGTCCAATCTAAGGCAAATGAGAAGGTAATTGGTATATTAATTAATATTTTGCCTAATAATGTCTTGAGTGATGTAGGTGAATATAAAGACGCATATGTGTTGTGGAACAAGTTGGAAGAATGCCATATGAACCCTACATAAGCTCAAACAGTAGAAGAGCCCAAAGAAATAAATTCAATGGTCCAAGAGGAGGAAAGAGAGAAAAGGGGTGTCAACCTCATCGAGTGAAGTGGCACAATCAAGTGAAAGATCATCCACTTCATCAAGGGAAGAAGAAGAGGTCTCCACCTCAAGGATTGAGGGGGAGGAGAGACCCACTTCAATACCAGAGCAAGAAGAAGTTCCTACCTCCACCAAAGCAAGAACCAAAGACCACATCATATGCTTTGAATGCAACAAGAAGGGGCATTACAAGGACAAGAGCCCACTAGGTAAAAAGGAGGTAAACCCTAAACCCGGGTCCATTCTGTTGATGCAGAATGCACCCAAGTCAAACATGTGTTTTGATATTGGCAAAAGGGTTCAAAAGTTAAGGGTTAGTTGTTGTCTAACAAGGTTCTTGAGTGTACAGGAAAAGCCCTAGCGAAGGAATGCTAGGCACTGGCAAAGGAATGTCAGCCAGAAGAAAAGCCCTAGCGAAGGACTGCCAGAATGGACAAACCCTAGCAAAGGAATGCTAGGCACTGGCAAAGGGCTGCCAGAAGAAAAGACCTAGCGAAGGGCTGCGTGGTACTCAAGACCTGGCGAAGGGCTGCCAGGCAAAAGTCCAACTGGAGGAGCCGGTTGGCACCAGGTATATTCTCCCGAGAGGAGTAGGTGAGGACGTGTTCCCCTTGAGGGAACATTAGGCGTCGGTTCGACCTAGGGCTCCATTTTGGAGACCAAAGTCAGAACCAAGACAGCTAAGGCTGTATAAAATAATAATATAATTGTTATTTGGACTAACCCTGGATGCAGGATCGAAGGACTGAGTATCTGCAGCTCAGAGAGCCTCAAAGGAGTGAGGCAGAAGCTGAGCAGGGCGCCCCGGACGATCCGGGCGCCCCCAAGGTCAACCCAAGTCTGTAAGAACCTCAACGCGCTTCGCCCCGCTTGTCGCGGGTGCCCCGCGTGTCGCGGCGCCCCCACTGCCAGCTGCCGAAGCGCATCCCTGCGAAGCCGAGGAGATGAGGCTTTGACCGGTCAATCCGGGCACCCCGAGCCATCCGGGCGCCCCGGTCAAACTGGATCCCGAGGATAAGGGGATCAGACGGCGACCGAGCAACAACCGGATCTGCTGCCACGTGGGGGGCGCCCCGGTCGACCAGGGCGCCCCCAGGCCCTATATAAAGGGCCCTCGACCTCCTTCTTCAGAGCATCAATTACTGCGACGCTTCCACGCTCTACAGCTTTCATTCAACGCATCCAAACGCTCCGACGACCGCGCTCTGCTCCAGGAACTTCCCGACTCAAGTCCGAAGCACCGTCGACCTCCCGCTGCACCGAAACTCGAGCCTACCCCGGGAGTTGGTAAACACAGAAGTGTAATCTTTCTTATTGCAAACTGTATTTCTCTTCTGTATTCATTCTACGCATTATAGAATTGCCCAAAGTAAATGGTCAACGACCGTGGGCCTTGGAGTAGGAGTCAACCCAGGCTCCGAACCAAGTAAAACGACCTTGTTAGCGTTGTGTTGCTTTGTCACTATTTCCGCCGCGCACTTACTTTTTTTTTTAATCCAACGATTTGCGACATTCACCCCCCCCCCTCTATCGCATCTCTCGATCCAACAAGTGGTATCAGAGCGGGGAATTCAAACTTGGTGCAACCACCAGTTTGAAAATTTTTCGGATTTCTTTCGTTTTCTCTCTCAATTTTTTTTTGTTAAATATTTTCGTTCGAATTTTTCTTTCAAGGTTGGTGCAACACCCCTTGAAATTTGTGTTTATTTATTCTTCCCGCACTACTAATCCAAGACCAAGTCTTGGAATATTTTTTTTGTGTTGTTTGCTATTTCAGAACAAATGGCCATCCAAGAAGGCTTTAGCACCGCCAGACCTCCACTTTTCAGTGGAGAAGACTTTCCTTACTGGAAAAGTCGAATGGAGGTCCACCTGAAAACTCAGGTGGATATGTGGATAATCATCCAGTCTGGACTGATGATTCCCACAAATGCTAAAGGCGTACGACAAAACTACTCAGAGTGGGACACTGCCCTTAAATGCAAGATTGAAGCTGACGTCCGGTGTAGATCGGAGTGTTACAGAATCAGCCTAGTAAACTTAATTAAGCTCTTCGTTACCGACGTCCGGTGTAGATCGGAGTGTTGGAGCAGCAGGACGTCGTCAGCTCGAGTTGGAAGAGTTCTGGAGCGTGTCGTGGAAGCAGAAGAGCGTGGAAGCGTCGCAGTAATTGATGCTCTGGAGAAGGAGGTCGAGGGCCCTTTATATAGGGCCTGGGGGCGCCCTGGTCGATGGGGGCGCCCCCCCCACGTGGCGCTTGATCCCCAAAAGGCGCGGTCAAGGGTTTATCCCTAAGAACTCGGGATAACCCTTTGACGGGGGCGCCCTGGACGTTGGGGGCGCCCTGGTTGACTCGGCCGGCTCTTATCCGCAGCGCTGAGGTCTCCTCGGCAAGTATGGCTGGGGGCGCCCGAGACAGCGGGGGCGCCCTAGGCGTGTAGCGCAGACGCGGCAGAGTTGGTTTGCAATGGGGGCGCCCGGGACAGCGGGGGCGCCCTGGGTATGTACTGTCGAAGTCCTTCTTGTCTTGTTGTGTTTTGTGTTCACCATGGGGGCGCCCGGGACACTCCGGGCACCCTGGTCAGCTGTTGCCTCACTCCTTTGAGGCACTCTAAGCTGCAGACACTCGTTCCTTCGGTCCTGCATCCAGGGTTAGTCCAAAACACAATAAAACAATAAAATAATAGGTTATACAGCCTCAGCTGTCTTGGTTCTGACTTTGGTCTCCAAAATGGAGCCCTAGGTCGAACCGATGCCTAATGTTCCCTCAAGGGGAACGCGTCCTCACCTACTCCTCTCGGGAGAATTTACCTGGTGCCAACCGGATCCTCCAGTTGGACTTTTGCCCGGCAGCCCTTCGCCAGGTCTTGGTTTTCGCCTAGCAGCCCTTCGCCAGGACTTGGTTTTCGCCTAGCAGCCCTTCGCCAGGACTTGGTTTCCTGCACTCTCAAGCAGCATTGTTAGACAACAAATAACCCTTAACTTTGAATCCTTTGCCAATATCAAAACAAGGTTCGATCTGGTGCTTCCTGCACCAACACAAGCTCTTCACCATCAGAATGGCAGATAACGAGACAGCAGCTCAGCTCCATGCCAGAATCCAGGAATTGATGAACGGTCTTCACGCAATAGGTCACCAGGTTCAAAACCGTGATCTTATAAGGTATGCCCTAAACGCGTTCCCTAGGACCACCTTGTGGGCATCTATGGTAGATGCATACAAGGTCTCTAGGGATCTTTCAAAAATTAAGTTAGATGAGTTATTTTCTGAACTTGAACTGCATGAACAGACTAACTGCAATTTGGCCGAGAAAAGTATAGCTTTCTTTGCAGGGAAAACAGGAAGAACGACTAAGAAGAAAACTCAAGTTGAACCCGAGTCTACCTTAGACTCAGAAACAGAAGATCAAGAAGGAGATCAATCTGAACTGGTCCGGCTAGCTCGAAGCTACTACAAAAAGTTGAAGAACCAAGCCAACACACGGAGAACAAGCCAAAGAAAAGATGAACCAGCTGAACCAGCAACTGACAAACACAAGCCCAACGTAACCTGCTACGAATGCAAGAAGAAGGGCCACTACAAGACTGAGTGTCCAAGTCTAAAGGAGTCCAAAAAGACCAGAAAGAAAAAGGCACTCCAAGCAACCTGGGACGAGTCTTCCTCAGAAGAAGAAGAAGAAGCACCCCAGTCCAATCTTCTAGCCCTGACCGCTTCGGATCAAATCGAGACTGACTCAGACTCGGACCAGGACGACGGCAAGCTGACCTTCTCCGACGACGGCGAAATAAGGGTAACGGGTTTTTCAAAATTGCAATTAAATTCTCTTATTTCATATCTATCCCGAGATTTGGCGAAAGCCAAACTCCGAATCGAGTCCCTCCGACAGGAAGTAAAACTCCTGAAAGAAGGAGCTGAGTCTAAATCCTTAACTGAGAAAATTCAGGAAGGAACCCCTGATCAAGTTGAAAAACTTGAATCAGAGAATTCCTCCCTGAAAACTCAAGTTAAGGACTTAAGAACAGCTTTAGAACGATTCACTTCTGGTTCCAAGAATCTTGATATGATTCTTGGAAAACAGAAGTCTGTTCTAAACCGATCCGGACTTGGCTATAGAACCAAATCTCGGCAAAGATCTTACTTTGCTGTACTGAACCAGTCAAGACCTAAGGTTCAGGCATGGGTGCCAAAACTGTGCCTGACTAAACCAACTGGTTCAAATCAATTTTGGATCCCCAAGGACAAGATTCACATCTTGCCTAACCCATACAGAGGCTTTAGTCCAGGGGGAGCCAAAATCAAAACAATTTTCATTATTAGATAATTGTTTTTAATTGCTTGTTTATTTAAAATTCTGCAAGTTGCCATGCTTAGAATTAGGAATAGTTAGACTTAAGGACTAAATTACTTGAAATTTGAAAACATAGTATTGGGAGGAGGTGAGATGATAGTACGTTGGGGAAACCAACTCTAATAAGATCAAGTCTACTTGGTCTCTTTAGACTGGTGAAACCAGCCGAAGCTACCGATCCAAGACCCAAGCTAGTTAGACCAGAAAATGACCTAATTTAATTTGAAAATGAAATTTCATTAAAAGGCTTTGTCAAGGAAAGGGTGGATGATCCCATAAGGCTACGGCCAAAGAAGGCCTAGTGCCTCGCCAAGACCTGGAAGCCAATTTCTGAAATTCAAATTCAAATTATCTTTTGTCAAATTCGAATCTAACTCAAATTTCAAATAATTATAGATTCTAATCTGTTTTCAAAATTTCTATTTCTTAAAACCTATCTCTTTTTCGAAAAACACTTAATCTGTTTTCAAAATTTCTGTTTTTTTTAAATCTGTTTTCAAAAATAAAGAACTTTTTTTCGAAAATAAATTGAAATTCCTTTTCAAAACTAATTTTTACCCTCAAACCTGTCTCACAAAAACCTTAAGGTTAACGTGTTTGAAAACCCTAGATTCAGTGAGACAGGAAAATTAAGCTCAAATTAAACCACCTTGCTTGTGCTTTCATAATCATGGTCAAACTGTGGTTAACATAGTCAAACTATGATTAACATAGTCAAACCTGGTCAAAACAGTCAAAAGGCTGCTACCTAGGGCGCCCTGACCGTCCCGGGCGCCCCCAACTGCACAAGGTCAAAGGCTGCTGAAAGCAGTCCATGAGGGCGCCCATAACCTGTCGGGCGCCCCCGACAACACTGACAACATACCAGCTCCAGTCAAAGCAGCAAAAGCTGCATTTGACCGACTTGACAAGGGCGCCCGTGACCCGTCGGGCGCCCCTATACGCTTCTGTCCCCCACGCCGATTAAAGCAGCCAAAAGGCTGCAATCAACTACCTTTGACCAGGGCGCCCGTGACCTGTCGGGCGCCCCCATCGACAAACCTGTCGTCCACGTCAGTCAAAGCAGCAAAAGCTGCAGTTGACCAGCCTTGATCAAGGCGCCCGTGACCTCTTAGGCGCCCCCACAGACCTTTTTCATTGCCCTAGGCAAACTGACCTGTTGAGGGCGCCCGGAACCTCCCGGGCGCCCCCCCCATAAAACCCCTATAAAAGGGACCCGAGTCTCCTTCTCCTCCCACACCACATCTCACACTTCTTCTTCCCCTTGCCTCATTCTTGTGGATCAAGTGAACCTAAGCCCACCCTTGCCTCAACCATGCCTCCAAGGTATGAAATTTAGTTGTGCAATTAATTTTTCTTAAATTACATATTTTTTTCATATTCTTTAAGTCTCTTCTTATAATCCAAGGTTTATCCTTAATTACTTATTTTTTCTACACTTAGAAAACGTCGAGCAGTTCAGTCGAACCCCGGTAACGAGCCCAGTCCCGACCCTAGGTTTCCAAACCTAGAACTTTGTAACAAATTCGCCCGAACCACCTACGTTCCGATTAAGACAAGTTACCTTAACCGTCAGTTCTTTTCCCAATCCTGTCCAGTCGCAATGTCCGCAATTAACTTCTATCATCTGGATAAACTCGTATTCTGCACACATCCGATCAACAACTAAGAAAATTGAAGAAACAACCAACTTAATATTTGATGAAGAAATTGACCCAAAATCTGATAATTCTGACTTAGCTTCATCAAACACTGATCAAGAAGATAATACAAAAACACTTATTGAACCCTTAAATGATTTAACAATTGAACCAAATTCTGAATCAATTGAACTAACTTCTGAATCAGTTAAACCAACCAATGAACCCAGAATTGAACCTATTGGACCAGCTGGACCTGAAGCTAAGCCAAGTACTAGGAAAACCAAGAAACCCAGACTCAGTCACCCAACTGACCAAATTGTGGGTGATCCAACTTTAGGAGTCAGAACTAGAGCTTCCTATAGAAATCTTAGTCAAATAGCCATGATTTCAAAGATTGAACCTAAGACTATTGAGGAAGCCCTACCTGATCCTGACTGGATCCTAGCCATGCAAGAAGAGTTAGCCCAATTTGAGAGAAACCAAGTCTGGGAGTTAGTACCTAAGCCTAAGGGCAAATCCGTAATTGACACCAAGTGGGTATTTAGGAATAAGTTAAACGACCAAGGTGAAATAATCCGAAATAAAGCCCGCTTAGTAGCTAAGGGATTCAGTCAAGTAGAAGGGTTGGATTATGATGAAACCTATGCCCCTGTAGCTAGACTTGAGTCTATTAGGATGTTACTAGCCTTTGCATCCCATAAAGGATTTAAATTATACCAAATGGATGTAAAGTCAGCCTTCTTAAATGGGCTTATTAAGGAAGAAGTTTATGTAGGACAACCCCCAGGGTTTGAGGATATAGAAAAACCCGATCATGTCTACAAACTTAGTAAAGCCCTTTATGGACTAAAACAAGCACCCAGGGCCTGGTATGAAAGATTATCCAATTACCTGATTTCTAAAGAATTCAAACAAGGTCAAATTGACCCAACCTTGTTTGTTAAAATTTTGGAAAAGGATATATTTATTGCCCAAATTTACGTAGATGATATAATATTTGGATCAACTAACTCTAAATTTCTAAAAGAATTTGTAACAATAATGGAAAATGAGTTTGAAATGAGTTTAGTTGGGGAACCCAACTTTTTCTTAGGGTTACAAATCAAACAAACTAAGGATGAAAATTATGTACATCAATCTAAATATGCTAAAGAACTAATTAAGAAATTTAAAATGGATAACTCTAAAAGTATAAGTACCCCAATGGCCACAAATGTGAAAATAGATAATGACCCTGATGGCAAACCAGTAGACCTAAAACTTTATAGAAGTATGATAGGAAGTCTACTATACCTCACAGCCAGCAGACCTGATATACTTTTTTCAGTAGGAATGTGCGCTAGGTACCAAACTTGTGCTAAGGAAACTCACTTAGCAGCCCTAAAACGAATTTTAAGATACATTAAGGGCACCCTAAATGTAGGGATATGGTACCCTAGGACTTCATCCTTTAAGTTGTCAGGATACTCTGATTCTGACTATGCTGGTTGTAAATTAGATAGAAAAAGTACAAGTGGAAGCTGTCAACTTTTAGGAAACAGCTTAGTAAGTTGGTGCAGTAGGAAGCAACACTGTGTTGCTCTATCCACAACTGAAGCTGAATATGTAGCCTTAGGAGAGTGTGTAGCTCAACTCCTATGGATGATGCACACCCTTAAGGACTTTCAGCTAGACTACAATCAGACCCAAGTCAATATTGACAATATTAGCTCAATTAACTTAACCAAAAACCCAATACAACATTCTAGAACCAAACACATAGAAGTGAAACATCACTTTGTAAGAGATCACGTAGCTAGGGGTGAAATAGTCCTTAAGCATGTAGACTCCAAGTCCAACCTAGCTGACATATTCACTAAACCCCTACCTGAATCTGAGTTCAGCTCACTGAGAAGGCAGTTAGGATTATGCTTAGTAGAATAGAATCATTTGGTTTTTACTTTAATTTTAAAATGTTTTAAAATTGATTTTAAAATGGTGTTTATTTTAAAAGTTTTTCTTACTTAATCTTAAAAAGTTTTACTTTGGTTTTAAAATCTTTTCCTTGACTTAGTTTTATTTCAAAAACTACCCCCTTCAAAACTAGGGTTTTCTTCGAAATGGACTTAGCCTAGGCTCTAACCCTAGAATTGCATGCACCTATAGATCTAGAAGCCAGCATCTCACAAGCACCTTAGGGTACTTTGATTGATAACCTAGAAAGGGTTGAGATGCTTAGGTCTTTGCCTTAACTCAAGATGCTTTAAGTCAGTGCATCTGCAGTAGTTGGGGCACTAAATACAAACTAAACAGCAATCAAGTTAAGTATCAAGTTTAGACAATCTAACTTGAACAATGCACTTAACTTGACTAACCCTAGCGAAAACTACTGTTTATAACAGTTGGTAAATAGCTAATTGGGTTAGACACGTCCCTAAAGATTTAACCAGACTTAGGTTCCAGTTTGATTCAGTACAGCAAATGCTTTAATTATTGCAAAATTTTTTCTGCATTTTTGATATATGTCAAAGGGGGAGAGTTGGAAAGGAAACAGGGAACAAAATTTTTTTAAATTTTTTTCCATCGTC
Source organism: Boesenbergia rotunda (assembly GCA_024364735.1). Lineage (NCBI taxonomy): Eukaryota > Viridiplantae > Streptophyta > Magnoliopsida > Zingiberales > Zingiberaceae > Boesenbergia > Boesenbergia rotunda. The sequence continues at coordinate 30,403 of JAGFNQ010004192.1, read as the reverse complement.
TTCTTCAAAAAGTTGAACTAAAATTGGTGAATCAAAGTTAGTTTTATTTCTAAACTCTGAATTATTTTGAAACTTAATGTTTTTGCTTAAAATTATTGTTAAGCTTAAAGGTTTTAAAATTCTCTTTAAAAATTTCCAACTCTGAACTATGTGTTTTGAAATTATGTTTAAGCTTAACGTAGTGCTTGAAAATTTTCCAAAACTGAAAATTTTCTAAAAGACTAAAATTTTCCAAAACTGAAAATTTTCTAAGTCTGAAATTTTTCCAAAACTGAAAATTTTCCAAAGTGTGAAATGTTCCTAAAACTGAAAATTTGTCTAAAGTTTTCAAAGTTTTCCAAACTTAGAACATCTTTTTGAAAAACTTAGCAAAAAACTTTAGAGATTTCCCAACTTATTATCAAAACATGAAATCTTCTAAATACTTAACTCACACCACCTATTTTTGAAAAACCTAGGGGGAGATCTCTTCCAGGGGGAGGGAATCTAACTTAGGATTTCAATTTCAGCATTTTTTTCTTAACTTTTTGAACTAGGTTGTCATATATCAAAAAGGGGGAGATTGTTGGTGCAGAATGCACCCAAGTCAAACCTGTGTTTTGATATTGGCAAAAGGGTTCAAAAGTTAAGGGTTAGTTGTTGTCTAACAAGGTTCTTGAGTGTACAGGAAAAGCCCTAGCGAAGGAATGCTAGGCACTGGCAAAGGAATGCCAGCCAGAAGAAAAGCCCTAGCGAAGGACTGCTAGGCTCTGGCGAAGGACTGCCAGAATGGACAAACCCTAGCAAAGGAATGCTAGGCACTGGCAAAGGGCTGCCAGAAGAAAAGACCTAGCGAAGGGCTGCTAGGCACCAAGCGAAGGGCTGCGTGGTACTCAAGACCTGGCGAAGGGATGCCAGGCAAAAGTCCAACTGGAGGAGCCGGTTGGCACCAGGTATATTCTCCCGAGAGGAGTAGGTGAGGACGCGTTCCCCTTGAGGGAACATTAGGCGTCGGTTCGACCTAGGGCTCCATTTTGGAGACCAAAGTCAGAACCAAGACAGCTACGGCTGTATAAAATAATAATATAATTGTTATTTGGACTAACCCTGGATGCAGGATCGAAGGACTGAGTATCTGCAGCTCAGAGAGCCTCAAAGGAGTGAGGCAGAAGCTGAGCAGGGCGCCCCGGACGATCCGGGCGCCCCCAAGGTCAACCCAAGTCTGTAAGAACCTCAACGCGCTTCGCCACGCTTGTCGTGGGTGCCCCGCGTGTCGCGGGCGCCCCCACTGCCAGCTGCCGAAGCGCATCCCTGCGAAGCCGAGGAGATGAGGCTTTGACCGGTCAATCCGGGCGCCCCGAGCCATCCGGGCGCCCCGGTCAAACCGGATCCCGAGGATAAGGGGATCAGACGGCGACCGAGCAACAACCGGATCTGCTACCACGTGGGGGGCGCCCCCGTCGACCAGGGCGCCCCCAGGCCCTATATAAAGGGCCCTCGACCTCCTTCTTCAGAGCATCAATTACTGCGACGCTTCCACGCTCTACAGCTTTCATTCAACGCATCCAAACGCTCCGACGACCGCGCTCTGCTCCAGGAACTTCCCGACTCAAGTCCGAAGCGCCGTCGACCTCCCGCTGCACCGAAACTCGAGCCTACCCCGGGAGTTGGTAAAAACAGAAGTGTAATCTTTCTTATTGCAAACTGTATTTCTCTTCTGTATTCATTCTATGCATTATAGAATTACCTAAAGTAAACGGTCAATAACCGTGGGCCTTGGAGTAGGAGTCGACCCAGGCTCCGAACCAAGTAAAACGACCTTGTTAGCGTTGTGTTGCTTTGTCACTATTTCCGCCGCGCACTTACTTTTTTTTTTAATCCGAATGATTTGCGACATTCACCCCCCCCCCTCTATCGCATCTCTCGATCCAACACATTCATCTAAAATCTAATGTTGATGGTAGGGAAAAGCAAGAAAGGAAGTACATTAGATGCTACACTTGTGGGGAGCTAGGACATTACCACACTCAATGTCCAAGAAAAAGAGAGCTCGAGAAAATAGAGCATTTAAGAAGATAGGAAAAAGAGGAAAAGAAAAGGAGCTCACATCAAGGGGGAGCTACAAGGGTAAGGGAGGTAATCCCTAACTTTACGTATGCTTCAAATGTTTTTATGAATACTAGAAATATTAATGATTGCTTGCTTATGCGTAATTTTGATTTCAAGTATCATGATAAAAATAGAAATAACATTGCGTGCCAAAATTCTAAACAATCCATGGTTCATGATAAATCTAGGGCTTTTAGACCTAGACCAAGGCATTAACCCTAAGAAAGGGAGACACATGCCTAGAAAAATGGGTAGATCTAGGAATGATCAAAATGGTCATGGTGATATTAAGGATAGGAACCTAGAGAAGGAAAACAAGCTTTGAGGGCAAAGCTTGATAAGTTAGAAAAGAATCTAGATAAACTCATTAGGGGATCCAAGGGATTAAACATGATACCAAATGATCAACATCTTAGAAATGGTAGGTCGGGACTAGGATACCAATCTAGGGGTCAAATGTTAGTAAAAAGGCATATTCAAGGATGCCCTATGATTATAGCAAAGGAAAGATCAAAAATTGCAAGGAAAAGCCATTCAAAGGGGAGAAGGAGAACTTGACCAAGAAAAAGGTATACAAGGTCAGGAGAGTGAGAGTTGAAGGTCAAGAAGCACCGGAGGTACACCGGTGTGGTCTTGCCTTTGTAAATGAGTCATCCAGGGAGGTGACTAGGGCTAGGAGCTCAAGAGAGAGCTCTAGAGGTCAAAATGGGATCTATGGTTAATGGATCTCAGGAGGATTTCTTCAAGAATATTAGATGGATTTAGGGATGTGCCAAAGGATTTGGAAGACTCATTTGGGTCTTAATCCTATGGGAATGACACATTAAAAGGAAGTTTGTGGAGTAAAAGATGAAAATGGGATCACATTATGTGACAATAGGTTTTTAGTGGGTAGATGTCATATAACTCAGTGCTATGAATGTATTGTGATTAAGTATGGGAAGATACATCAAGGAGAGGTCAAAACTAGAACTTGTGGATAAGTTTCAATGGCACAATTTAGGTAGTTGTGAATTTCATGCCAATCTTGGGATCCGAAATAGATTTACTTGAAAACATATTTTTCACAAGTAAACATAGGCACCACAAATTTCTCTACGAAATTTTAGATTTTTTGGAGGTTTGTGGAATTAACTACGCATTTCTGAAATTCAGACTAAAAAACTGGGAATTCACAGTTATTAGTCGACTGCCCCCAGGGCAGTCGAATGAACTCTCAGGTCAGTTTGCCAATCGACTGCCCCAGGAGCATTCGACTGGTATGCGGGGTTTTTTTAAAAGAACTAGGTCGCGCGGGGGTGGCCAAACCTACGGTTTTTGGTGCCACCCCCTGTGAGATCTTCTCATCCTCGACTTCGCTTCTTGTTCTAAACCCTTCCCAAGCTCTAAAAACGTCTTCCTAGCCTCCCTCTATCTCAAATCTACACCTAGGGTTAGAAGAACTTCTCCATTTGAGTCAACCCTCACCAACATTCATCATGGAACACCCCAAGAAACGGTAACTATCTGTGTAGCTAATTTTTCCATTTAGTTCATGGTTTGGAACTCATTTGTCTCATTTTGTATGTTTTTTTCTTGGGTTTCTTTCTTTGTGGGGTGGTTTTGGTACATGCATGGGTACATTACATGTTAGAATGGTACAAAAGAGGAAAGTGGGTGAGGGGTCATCTCGACAAGGGTGTATTGATCCTGACGCACCTCGGTTCAGTTCTGAGGCTTGCCGAAAAAAATTTGCAATACTGAGTTTACAGTCATGAATTGTCGATATTTGAACCAATCATATTTTCAAGAAAAAGCCCCCCACATCATCGAGATGATTACCTACTTTGGGCTAGAGCTGGTGGTCTACTATCAACATTATATTAATGTTGACATGTGCAAGGAATTCTATGCCAACCTTCTATGCATCAATTCTGATAATGATGTTTATGAGTCTCTGGTAGGCAGTGTTACCATTCCCTTTTCCCCTGCAGACTTAGGAGAGTTTTTAGGATGTAGGGAGTCTAATAGTGAGTTCATTTGTGTCCCAAAGGTCATTGAGCCTTTGGCTTTACCAAATGTCACAATAGATCAGATCCACTGACATTATTTTGATAGACCTCGATGTACTCGGGACCGTATCTTTGAAGCTAAGCGAATGAACCCTGCCAGTAATGTTTTGTATAAAGTTGTTTTAGATTGCATCTTGCCGATTGTCACCAAAGGGCGGCCGAAGATTCGACTTCCCTACTTGGTGATGATGTACGCCCTGAAGAGAAGGTTAGACATTAACATTGCATTGCATATCTTTACATCCATTGTCGATTTCTCCCATGGTGTTGGTAGGAAACTTTACATGCCATTTTGTCATATCTTGACTGAGTTTTTCAAGTCCAAGGGGATCATCACCAATAGGGGTCAAAGGAATAATTTGTTTAAGGATTATGATCAGATTGGCTCTAGGAAGCTCTCCCTAGCATGACTTGAGTGTCAGCAGGGGGTGTGGGTTTATTGCCAGCATCCTGCTTCTTCGAGCTTCGATGATGAGGAGGTTGCGGCTACAGGTACTTCAGAGGAGAGGTTCTCCAGGCTGGAGGTAGAGGTTCATGGCCTCCGGGAGGACTTTCACGATATTCAGCAGCAGCAGGTGGATTTTCAGTAGGTGCAGACTGCTATTCAGGGGGAGGTCTATGGGCTCACCGAGACCATTCAGAGGTTCCAGCTGCAACAGGACGAGATGTACAATATTATGCAGTAGTGGAACCTCATGTATCAGGCTCCTCCTCTTCCTCCGGGCGACGGCATGTAGTGGAGTTAATGTGATGATTTTAGTGTTGAGAGTGTTTGGATTGGATATAGGTTGTATCTCTCAAATACCTATTTTGGAATTGTAACACTCTAATACTTTGGGGCTTTGGCCCTTGTGCTACTTTTATGATTTTCATTGAATTATGTCTGAAACCTTGAATTCATGTTTTATATTTCTTTTATTTCAGTTCATGATGTGATGATTGAAATAATGCTTTATTGATGTAATGAAATGTAAGACAAATGTGATAGATGCATGTTTATCTAAGGATTAAGAGATAAAAGGGGGGAGGTCTTATCATATTCAGAATATATAAGGAAAAGGAGGGAGTTGAGGTCAATTCTATGTGTATAATGGTAATGGATGGGTTTGGCAAACACATGGAATCATATATAAACTTGAGAGTTGATAGAAAATGATACACTCTGAAATAATTAGAGTTTGTACCAAAAGTCAAGCATATTTGGTATTTTTTCACGAAACCATATTTTTCTAAGGTAGGTTATATCCTAACAAATATGCTTGCAAAATTTTACATTTTTCTAAATTTTGTAGAATTTTCTAGTGATTTCTAAAATTCGGCTTGGAATTTCAGGTTTAGACTGTATCAGTCGACTACCCTGGGGGCAGTTGACTGATGTTTCGGTAAGTTTGCAAATTGAGGGTACCAGTCGACTGATGTTGGATCAGTCAACTGATCTTTCGGGTTTGTGATTTCTGAGAGTTTTTCAGAAATGGTTTGGGTTCTCCTTGGCAGTAGGGGTAGGATTGCTTGGGACAATCTTTTTGATTGTGTCAAAGGGGGAGAATTTGTGGTGTTAAGTTAGGTTTAACTTGACTTAGGAGAACTTGTGGTGTTGAGTTAGGTTTAACTCAACTTGGTGTTGTGAAGAATTGAAAATTATGTGAAGGGCATAGGTTAAGGGGGAGGGCATGTGTATGTCTCTTAATATGTTATGCTTTTGATTTTCAATTGCTATTGTTGTTGTTTTACCTAATTTAAACATATTGTCACACATAAAAAAAAGGGAGATTGTTGGGGTAATCGGCCTAAGTATAATCTGGAGGATCATGGGTTTTGATGTGTGTGTCAATATGGTTAAGTTAGGGTTTCATGTTGGACTAATATGTGTATGTGAATGTGCAGGTTTACAAGTACACATAGACTTGGTTGGATGTCTTCAGGTGAAGGGTGGCATGGAGGCAAGCCGTGGGCTTGTGTGTGCATCCAAGGGACCATGTACAAAGTAGGGACGATGAGCCGAGGGAAGCGGACTTCAAGGCGTACGTGAAGGATGGCATGGAGGCAAGCCGTGGGCTTGCGTGCGCATCTGAGGGACGAGGGCCAAAGTCGAAGAAGGCTTGAAGGTGATAGATCGAGGCTGCTGGAGCAGAGACGATGAGTCGAGGGACACGGATTTCGAGGCATGCATGAAGGATGGCATGGAGGCAAGGTGAGGGCTTGCGTGCACATCTAAGGGACGGGAGCCAAGATGAAGAGGGCGTGAAGGCAACAAATCGAGACTACTGTTTGATGAGTCAACCAGGTCGTGAGAGTCCGAGTGTTTAGTGATTGTACTCAGAACTAAGCCGGGAGGGTTCGAGTGCAGAGTGAAAGTACTCGGGAAGGGTAACCCTACTCTTAGGGAAGAACCAGTCGACTGCCCCTGGGGCAGTCGACTGATATAGCCAGAATTCGAAGGTCACGAGGTGAAATTCGAATTCAAGTGAGGCCAGTCGACTGCCCCTGGGGCAGTCGACTGGTAACGGTCATATTAAACCTCGAGCTCTATTTAAGGGAGCTCGTTTAAGGCTTTTCTCCTTGGCGAAACCTGCTTGGATAGAGCTGGTTAGTTGCCTATTGTGCTCAGGTAGCGTCCAGAAGTTGTGGTGAGTTTCTCCACCCACAAGGAGCTACGAGATCTAGCCGGAGGTGCTCCGGGGAATCATCCACCGAAGGATTAGGGATAGCCCACCTTACGGACTGCCATGGAGTAGGAGCATCATCTCCAAACCACATACATCGGTGTGTCGTTCTTATTCGTTAGTTTTTGTTTTACTTAGTATATTTCGCTTGCGCACTAATGATTATAGGAAGAAAATTGAAAGAATCTATTCACCCCACCCCCCCCCCCCCCTCTATCATGACGGTCACGGACCTAACAGTATCTAGTTGCCATTATGCTTAAATGTCCGATAAAGAAACATAAGGAAAACAAATACAGGTTTGTACATAATAAAAGCTTGGCAAAAATTCATTTTTTCTTTTTAATTAATTTATGAAACTAAACCAGGCATTTCAAGATGCTTTACTGAATGAACCCATAAGTTATCAAAATTTCTAGGATGTATACTAAAAGTCTTGCCTTTTCTGTATGAACATCTACATTTTGAAAGAGAATCACAACATCACTGTTGCATGTTTATATTAGTATGTGCATGACTATCTAATATTTTGAATTGTAGATAACATGGTGTGTGGTGATACACAGAAGATCATGTTATCAGTCCCCTTGCAGAGTATAAGTAGAGGCTCACAACCGAGATGGAGTTGGATAAACCATCGGGATGGTTGTAGTGTAATTAGGTGTGGTTTATCTTGACTATAGAATTACACTAGAGCACTTTATGTGCATTGAGCAGGACCAATATAGAGATGATCCAATTTATACTGACTTTATAATTGGATCGAATCTCGGTTTATTATGGAGTACATGCTCTGAATCCCGATATAATAACGGGCACATATACATAGTAGTTATTTCTTTGATTTATCAATGGACGAGATTTATTCTGCTAAATCAATAGACCCGGTAAGTGTTGGTGCAGGAAGCACCATATCGAACCTTGTTTTGATATTGACAAAGGGTTCAAAGTTAAGTATTATTGGTGATCTAACAATGTTACTCAAGTGTGTAGGAAAAGTCCTAGCGAAGGGCTGCTAGGCACCTGGCGAAGGACTGCCAGGAAGCAAAGTCCTAGCGAAGGACTGCTAGGCACCTAGCGAAGGACTGCTAGGCAGCGAAACCCTAAGCCCTAGCGAAGGAATGCCAGGATACAAAGCCCTAGCGAAGGACTGCTAGGCACCTAGCGAAGGAATGCCAGGATACAAAGACCCAGCGAAGGACTGCTAGGCACCAGGCGAAGGACAGCTTGGTACTGAAGACCTGGCGAAGGACAGCTAGGCACCTGGCGAAGGACTGCTGGGCAAAAGTCCAACCGGAGGAGCCGGTTGGCATCAGGTAAATTCTCCCGAGAGGAGTAGGTGAGGACGCGTTCCCCGTCGAGGGAACAGTAGGCGTCGGTTCGACCTAGGGCTCCATTTTGGAGACCCAAAGTCAGAACCAAGACAGCGGAGGCTGTATAAACCTAATACTTAATGGCTTTATGTTGTTTTGGACTAACCCTGGATACAGGACCGAAGGAACGTATGTCTGCAGCTCAGAATGCCCAAAGGAGAGAGGCAAGTGGCTGAGCAGGGCGCCCCCAGTGTTCCGGGCGCCCCCAAGGTCAATACAAAACGAGTGAAGCAAAGATGTGCTTCGGCAGCTTACTGGGCGGGGCGCCCCCGTGCTCCCGGGCGTCCCCATGCTCCTGGGCGCCCCGGATGGTCCGGGCGCCCCGAGCTAAAGCTAACAAAGTGGATCAACTCAAGCCAACGAGAAGCCAGCGGATCAAGTCAACCCAGGCGCCCCCAGCGTCCCGGGCGCCCCCGTCAAAGCTCGATCCCGAGTTTGAAGGGATCAGAGCTGACCGAGAGGAACTCGGATCAGATGACACTTGGGGGGGGGGTGCCCCCGACGTTCCGGGCGCGCCCAGGGGCTATAAAAAGGACCTCGACCCCAAGGCTTCGAATAACAATTTCTTCCAACACATTCACGCTCTTCTGCTCCAGCGCTCAGTCCCAGAAACCTCCCGACTCGAGATACAAGCGCCAACGACGTCCCTTTGCTTCGAAAATACGATCTACTCCGGACGTCGGTAACTAAGAGCGACTTTCTTTTAGTTTACTGTACTAATCTTGTAATCTATTTCTGTAAACTTTTTGCGCATATAGAATTGCCCACAATAAACGGTCAACGACCGTGGGCCTTGGAGTAGGAGCCGACCGCGACTTCGAACCAAGTAAAATCTTGGTGTTCGCATGTGTTATTTTGTTTTTAATTATTTCCGCTGCCAATTCTCTTTTACGAATCCGAACGTTTTACGATATTCACCCCCCCTCTATCATTTCTCTCGATCCAATAAGTGGTATCAGAGCGGGGAAGCTCAAATTTGGTGCAACCACCAATTTGGGAGTTTTTCGGATTTACGAAATTTTTCTTATTTCTTGTTTTTTTTGTTAATCAACACCACTCGATCTTCTCCGCCTTTTTTAATTTTTAATTTTCATTTTTTCACCATAAGTCAGAATTGATATAATAATCAAGTGTTAAAAATTTGTCATAAACTTTTTTATATTATTATTTTAATATTTTTCTCGAAATTCGTGCTTTCTTCATTTTAGCAAATTTTTCTTTAATTCTTGTTTTACTAATCAGAATTGATAAAGCCAACTTTTTCAAAAGAAAAATTATCATAAATTTTTATTATTATTTTATTATCATTCTGTCTCGAAATTCGTGCAATATTTATTTTGGACAATTTTTTTTCTCCCACACTACTAATCCAAGACCAAGTCTTGGTACATTTTTATTTCTCTTGTGTACAAGATTAAACTAAATGGCCAACCAAGAATGGAACAGTGCCCGTCCACCACTCTTCTCTGGCGAAAACTTCAATTGTTGGAGAAGTCAAATGGAGTTCCATCTGAAGGCCCATATGGACATATGGATGATCGTTCAAACAGGGTTCTACCTCCCTACAGAAGATGGACTATCATTTACGTGGGACCAACTGGATGAACCAACCCTTAGGAAGATCGAGACGAATGCAAGGGCAACTGCAATCCTACAATGTGGCCTAACCAATGAAGAATTGAAGTGGGTCGGATCCTTCAACTATGCCAAGGAGATGTGGGAAAAACTAATCAATCTACACAAAGAGAGCTCCAATATTGAGATCCAAGAAGATTTTGCATTTTCGGCCCAAGCATAACAGCCGAGTCAGAGTCTGAACACGAATCCAAACCAGAGTCAGAAGACAAAGTGACTGAGACAAAAATGTTAACCAATTTTGAATTTGTTCCAGAATTACAATTATATAATCAAACTGATACTATAATGGTCGAGGAAGGTATAATTTCAAGTGCAGGGAAAACTCCAAAGAAGAAGTTTCAACCAGTACACGAGTCCGACTCAGACTCGGATTCAGAAGACAATGGAGGAGATCGACCCAAACTGGTCCGGTTGACTCGCGACCACTACAAAATGCCGAAGAAACGATCAAGCAAAAGAGAAATGGCTGGAATCAAGGGGAAGATTCCCAACCGGGAATCAAAAGGTAAATTTACAGTATTTAAAAATCCAATATTTACCATGAATAACATGATTAATTCATACAAATTAGTTAAGGTTAATATGTTAGAAAACATAATTAACAACCATGCTGATTTTAAAAACCCAGAGTATTATTTCAATTATGATATAACTTAGCTCAATTTTTTGTCATGTTTGTTTTTTTTTAATTAGGATTGGTTAGTATAAGGACTAAATCAATTAACTGAAATTTGAACAACATAGTATTGGGTGGCGGTGAGATGATAGTACGTTAGGGAAACCAATTCTAATAAGGTCAAGTAGTCTCTACTTGGTCTCTTTAGACTGGTGAAACTAGCCGAAGCTACCGATCCAAGACCCAAACTAGTTAGACCAGAATTTACCAAAAAGTAATTTTGAAGATGAAATTTCACTAAAAGGCTTTGTCTAGGAAATGGTTGATGATCCAATAAGGCTACGACCAAAGAAGGCCTTGTGCCTCGCCAAGATCTGAAAGCCAATTTTTGAAATTCAAATTCAATTTACTCTTTGTTAAATTCGAATCTAACACAAATTTTCAGTTAATTTTAGATTCAAATATCTCTTTTCAAAATAAATCTAAATTGGGTTTAAAAATTAATTTAACTTTTCAAAATTAATCATGGCCTTTTCAAAATAAATCTTTCTATTAAAATATGCATCTCACAAAACGGTTAAGGATATCCAGTTTTGTCACTTAGAAATGGGTGAGATGCTTAGGACCTAAAAGTTGAGTCCAACCCAACCAACTAATTCAAATTAATCAAACTAAAATTAATTCAATTAAATCAAATCTTAATTAAATCAATTAAATTCATCTAACTTTTAAAATTCAAATTTAATTCAACTGACTTTTAAAATTCAAATTTAATTCAACAACCTTTAAAATTCAAATTCAATTCAACCGAACAACTTTCAAAATTAAAATTTAAACTTAACCCTCTAAATTTAAACTAATTTGCCTTTAAAAATAACAATATTCTATTTCTTAAAATGTTTTTGTGGCTTAGTAAATCCTTTTTGAAATACTTTTTGAAATTTTCTTGAGTTTTGAGAATTTCTAGGACACTGAGGGAAATGCCCTTGTAGTCAACAAGGTTTCCTAGGATTGTGTCAGACTGGAAAAGAAACCTAGTCAAGTAAAATACTATGTTTTCAAAATGCATAATACTTTTCAAAAATTATTTATATTTTTCAAAGTCTAATAGTTTTCAAAAACAGTACTTAGACTTTCCAAAAAGGCTCAATCTATTTTTTTTCAAAAGTACTTGCATATTTTTCAAAAATGCATATTTTTTTAGAAGTACTTATATTTTTCAAAAATTACATAATATCTTTCAAAAGTACTTCTATTTTTCAAAATATATGTTTTCAAAAGGGTACTAATACTTTTCTAAGGCAATAGTATTCTAAGTACGTGAATTTTCTAAAGATTTACCTATAAATACAAAATCTTTTTTCAAAATTGCACAATACCTTTCAATGTGGAGTTTTGTTGGTGCAATTTAATCTTTTTGCTAGGCTTTCAAGAGATATACTAAGTATTTTTATGTTTTCAAAACTCATAGGCTCTGATACATAATTTTTTTTCTTAAAACTTCTTTCAAAATATATTTCTTTTTAATAAACAGCTAAGGAGAGAAAAAGCTCAACTTGTTCAAAATCGAAATGTTTTTCAAATGCTTTCTCTTATTCAAAAAGCAAAGTTGAATTTCTAAGTGTGCTTTTAAAAATTTCTAAGAGCATCTTTTTGCAAATATTACTAAGTAGATTTTTCCTTAGTAAACAAAATTTGCCTGAGCAAAGATTTTTTTGAAAATTTTGGTAAATGTTTGTTTTAGTGAAAAACTTGTCTAGAAATTTTTTTAAAGATTTTGTTTGTCAAAATACACAAAGTATTTCCAAGCAAAGTTTTTTAAAACAAATTTTCTCCCCAATTCTCAAAGTTGAACCATTTGTTAGGGAAATTTAGCTTCAAAATTTTGCCTAAGTAAAATTCTTTTTGCAAAGCCAAGTAAAAGTTTTGTAACAAAATTTAGGTTTGCAAAAACTCTTTTAAAACTTTACCTTGTTCACCCATGTTTGTTTTTGATATATGTCAAAGGGGGAGGAAAGGTCAAAGTTAAGTGTTAAGTTAAGTATTTTATAACACAATGATTCAGGGGGAGTATGAGAAAAAAAATTTTCTATTCAAATTACATTGGTTTTAGACTATTCAGAATTGCTATGTTTTATTGGTCTTAACCTTCTTACTTAAACTGTTGTAATTTTTACTTAACTTTGAATCGTGTTGCCATAAATCAAAAAGGGGGAGATTGTTGGTGCAGGAAGCACCATATCGAACCTTATTTTGATATTGGCAAAGGGTTCAAAGTTAAGTATTATTGGTGATCTAACAATGTTACTCAAGTGTGGAGGAAAAGTCCTAGCGAAGGGCTGCTAGGCACCTGGCGAAGGACTGCCAGGAAGCAAAGTCCTAGCGAAGGACTGCTAGGCAGCTAAACCCTAAGCCCTAGCGAAGGACTGCTAGGCACCTAGCGAAGGAATGCCAGGATACAAAGCCCTAGCGAAGGACTGCTAGGCACCTGGCGAAGGAATGCCAGGATACAAAGACCTAGCGAAGGACTGCTAGGCACCAGGCAAAGGATAGCTTGGTACTGAAGACCTGGCGAAGGACAACTAGGCACCTGGCGAAGGACTGCTGGGCAAAAGTCCAACCGGAGGAGTCAATTGGCATCAGGTAAATTCTCCCGAGAGGAGTAGGTGAGGACGCGTTCCCCGTCGAGGGAACAGTAGGCGTTGGTTCGACCTAGGGCTCCATTTTGGAGACCCAAAGTCAAACCAAGATAGCAGAGGTTGTATAAACCTAATACTTAATGGCTTTATGTTGTTTTGGACTAACCCTAGATGCAGGATCGAAGGAATGTGTGTCTGCAGCTCAGAATGCCCAAAGGAGAGAGGCAAGTGGCTGAGCAAGGCGCCCCCAGTGTTCCGGGCGCCCCTAAGGTCAATACAAAACGAGTGAAGCAAAGATGTGCTTCGGCAGCTTACTGGGCGGGGCACCCCCGTGCTCCCGGGCGCCCCGGATGGTCGGGGCGCCCCGAGCTAAAGCTAACGAAGTGGATCAACTCAAGCCAGCGAGAAGCCAGCAGATTGAGTCAACCCGGGCGCCCCCAGCATCCCGGGCGCCCCCGTCAAAGCTCGATCCCAAGTTTGAAGGGATCAGAGCTAACCGAGAGGAACTCGGATCAGATGACACGTGGGGGGGGCACCCCCGACGTTCCGGGCGCCCCCAGGGGCTATAAAAAGGCCCTCGACCCCAAGGCTTCGAATAACAATTTCCTCCAACACATTCACGCTCTTCTGCTCCAGCGCTCTGTCCCGGAAACCTCCCGACTCGAGATACAAGCGCCGATGATGTCCCTCTGCTTCGAAAATACGATCTACTCCGGACGTCGGTAACTAAGAGCGGCTTTCTTTCAGTTTACTGTACTAATCTTGTAATCTATTTCTGTAAACTTTTTGCGTATATAGAATTGCCCGCAGTAAACGGTCAACAACCGTGGGCCTTGGAGTAGGAGCCGACCGCGACTCCGAACCAAGTAAAATCTTGGTGTTCGTGTGTGTTATTTTGTTTTTAATTATTTCCGCTGCCAATTCTCTTTTACCAATCCGAACGTTTTACGATATTCACCCCCCCCCTCTATCGTTTCTCTCGATCCAACAGTAAGTTGAGAAATAATATTATTTACAAGGTGTGTCATTGATTATAGACGGAATATGTGTCCTGGTGAGTCGGGATGATGATGCCCCCTTATGAGCTCATAAGGTTTATCATATGTTAAATCCTGCAGGTGGACTTGGTCCAACATGATGATAAGGATGAGTGATACTAGTCAAGGAGTTAGAGTTTAATTAATTAAAATTGTTAGTAATTTAAATTAATCATCGATATTCGATATCTTAAACATGGAGAGATGTTTGTACTCATAATAGGTGGAGCGCATATGTAAATATGGGGATTGATGAGGTAGTTCAATGAAGGACCTTTAGTGGAATGGTTCTTCATTAATGGATCATGTTTGGATCCATTAGCAGGCCAAGACCCAACTCCTCCTCTTGGTCCCTATTGTAGCCCTATAAATATTCCATGGAGTCATGAAACCAAGCAATCTAATTGATCATCAAACCCTTGGGTTTTCTCTCTTCTCTCTTTCTCTTTTTCTCTCTCCTAGGGCAAGTGGGCGTCGGTGAGTAGAAGGGAAGGTGGTGGCTGATTTGAAGCTAGAAAAGAGGAGATTTCGATCATCTCTTGTGCTTCTTCTCTCCACCGATCACTTCTCATCACCTTAATGGTGATTGGCGCCGCACACAAGCAAGGGAAGAGGAGAAGAACTGGCGGCAAGGAAGGAAGTCCATTGCGGTGCCACGAGCTAGGGTTGAGGGAAACGGTGGGTTTTGGAGGCTAGAAAGGATCTTTCCTTTCTTCTTTTCTTCTTCATCTTCTTCGTTAGCTTCCTCCCTAGTGCTTCCTTGTGGCCGGCGGGATTTGGAGTCCTTGGAAGGTCAACAGCGCAAGGAGGAGAGGAGGAAGGTAGCCGGCGGCAAACCCTAGCTCTAGGGTTTGGTTTGCGCGTGAAGAAGCAATTAATTGGGAGGCCTTGGTGATTCTGGTTCTTGGTAGATTGTCACCCACACGACGTCCAAGAGGGGAGGGTCATATGATAGAAGATCGCGAGGTAACGGGAAGGTATAACCTCTTCCTTGGCTCTTTGATTCTATCATTTTATATGGTTGTTAATTAATTATCATGTTCTTAATTATTTGATAATTATTGTTGATAATTAATTATTTGGACCCCGATAATAAACACAAAAATCGGTGATCTACTCGTCGTCTTTTCTGCGACTGATTGGTTAGGCGAGTTACAAGGCTTGAACTTTGAGTTTGGCTAAGTTGTAACTCAAATCAATTGGTACGACGACGAGACGGTCGTATGGGAGATAGGTCTCTATTCGGATTAATTTTTTAATCCGAGGACATGGAGAGGTCTCTCATGGACGACCCGGTGTTCGCTTAGGAAACCTGCCAAGCTATCCAACAACCGGTATCAGAGCTGAGGTTTCCGGTTTTGTGTGTTTAGGATTCGATTACTTTTTGCATATTATAATGTATTTTATTTTTGTCGGATAATAGTAGGATGTGCTTAGGCTAACTCTTTGTTGTAGGCATGAGATTCCATCTATTATGGCTTAAATAATGTGTATGTGATTGGTTGTGCTTGGTTGTAATTTATTTGAATCTTCTGGGTTGACAAGGCTAAATAGGTATTTAATTTTTGTAATTAAATACGGCACATATTTAGCCGAGCTTTTTATTTACATTCGATCTAGATTTTATGTACACTCCTTTGTGGAGTATAGGATCGATGGATGTAAATAAGTAGCTTATTATCTCGGCTTGGAGATCCCTTCAATGGTGGCTTGCGCATGGTGTAGGGAGGAGCGGATGAGGTAGCGACACGACTGAAGGCGCATTGGAGATCAAAGCCATGATAGTTGAAAAAATTTAGAATTTTTCATATTTATTGTTTTGGTTTATGTGTTTGTCGTGTGTGTGCATGAAAATTCTTCATTATAAATAACTAAGTGGGAGAGGGACCCTAAGGGTCCTGCGACCTCCATTACTAATTTGACAAGTGATGCGAACAAGTCTGCGTGTCGGCTTTAAGTGCCTTCCTCCCCATTGGATGGGCTTGTTCTGCGGATCACTGGGTCAGACATGATTATAGAAAATTGTTAAGGAGCGTGTAATTTTTCCCATCGGACGACACATAATCCGAGATAATTTTCTTAGTATCGTGTAATGGAAAACACTTAGATGCAAATAATAGTATCCTCCCCATCGGAGTCACTGCCATTATTTGTAGGGCCAAATTGAATTAACTATTAATTTTATTTGTCAAAAAGTTAAGTTGACAAGATAATAAAATTAATGAGTAAAACCTCCTCTTACAAATGTAGAATTCGTATACGTCCACACCATCGTGGCATGCGAAATTCTCGGTGTTTTGAGGTGTTGGTTGATTTCAAATTTATTGTTTTGAGGAATCAATATGTTTTGAAATCTAAAGTTGTGATTGTTGTGATTCTCAGGTATTTTCAAAATGGCCTTTAACCCACTAGCTGTCACACTTAAGGAAAACAAACTTACTGGCCCTAATTACATAGATTGGAAAAGAAACCTGGGCATTGTCCTAACTGCTGAAGAGTACAAATATGTACTCTTTGAGGAATGTCCTAAAAAGCCTAGCGAGAATTCTGGTGAAGAGGAGAGGGAGCGTTATAAGAAGTGGGTCAAGGCAGATGAGATGGCGCGGTGCTACATTTTGGCTTCTATGTCAAATGTATTGCAACATCAGCATCAGCCCATGCCCACTGCTTATGACATGATGCTAAACCTCAAGGAACTCTTCGGACACCAGAATCGGGCCGCTAGGCAGGATTCGATGAGAAACATAATGACGACTACCATGGTCGAGGGGACACCCGTGAGGGATCATATCCTTAAGATGATGGCTCATCTGAATGAGATTGAGGTCCTTGGAGCGAAGATCGATGGGGAAACACAGGTCGATATCATTCTCCATTCTCTGCCTAGGAGTTTTAAGCAGTTCCGCCTGAACTACAATATGAACAAACGTACATATATGTTGGGGGAACTTCTGGCAGAACTCCAGGTGGCAAAGGGGCTTTTTCGTCAGAGTTCTTAGGCCTTGGTTACTCAGAGGGTTTCTATTTCTGTGCTGAAAGGCAAGAAGAAGAAGAAACAAGGTGGGGCCAAGAAGGCAACAGGATCTCAGACACCTCGGACTGGCGTGAAGAAGTCAAGAGGCAAGTGCTTCACGTGCAAGCAAACTGGACACTGATAACCATCATTTTGTTGATTATTTTCGGCTCTAAAATCCATGTTTGATCCACATTTTATATGCTTAAGTTTGCAATTTTATTAGGTTTCATGTATTCCCTTCATTTTGGCATTTAATTCTAATCTTTGTATATGTGGGATATTTTTGGCACTAAATTTAATATCATTTTGTAGGCTTCAATTGATCATGGACCTAGATCAAATTGGGTCAGACTTGAGTCAGGATTGGATCCAGATCAAAAGGATCAAGCATCGGATTAATAGGAGCCGTCCATTCCAGAGAACGGCTAGATCTGAGCCATCGGTCAACTTCTAGTCGATCCAAATCCAAGATAGAATCAATCATGGCCATAGATCAAGATCTGAAAATTTCAGCCAGATTGGAAGAGATCTGACCGTTGGATCAAGCTCAAGATGTTCTAGACCATCCATTCAAGAAAAGGGAAGATCTGGACCTTCCGCCACTGATCTGGTTAATCCGAGCTGGGGATAGATAGATCAGGACCATTGATTGGGATCTGTGGAGTTTGGTTCAGATCTGAAGAGATCCGACCGTTGGATGAAGTTAGATTGATATCAGCCGTCCGTTGCTAAGTATTCAAGTTCTTCTTCCCCAAAGCTGGCTGAACTCGAGTTGATTGAATCAAACCGCTGGGCTTGACTGACTGGACCGAACCACCTTCTGAACTGTAGGGCTGAAGAACTGAACCCTGGGCTGAACCATTGACTGAACCAGGGCCGAATTTGGCTGAACCCATTTATAGCTGATTCAACTCAAGCTGCTGGACCAAACCAACTGTTGGACTGAATCATTGTCTGGCTGAACTCAAGTGGCTTGGCTACTAGACTGAACCCAAGCTGGGTGAATCGAACACGAGCTGTGGCTTGGCTGACCAAACCCAATCGCTGCAGCTAGGGACACAAACAAAAGGAAGAGGAACCCGCAGAGCTAGGGCATCGATCGACCACACACCATCACACGCAGGCGACTCACCTTCCTCTTCATCCACCACCATCTCCGGCCATTGCACGAAGTTAGGGCTAGGGGGTTCTGAATCTTAGCCGGCCGGAGCTCCATCTCTTCTCTTTCGAGGTTCGGAGAGAAGAGAGGAAGAGTTCTCTTTCGGGGTTCGGAGAGAACATTCCTCCATTTTCATCACCGGCGACCACAAGCTAGGGCTTTGGGGGTTTCGAGCTTTAGCCGAACGTAGCCAAACGCAGCCGTCGCAGCCATCCATCTCCACCGCAGCTTTCTCTTTCGAGGTTCGGAGAGAAAACGATCAGCCATCTCCACCGCACGCCATCGATCAAATTCCTTTACAGCATTTGTTTTTCTTTATCAAGTTTTTCTTCAGCGTTTTCTTTCCTTGCAATTCGTTTTCAGCAGTTTTATTTCCTTTCACAGCTCGTCAGATTCAGTAGCATTCAGATCCATTTTCCAGCAATTACTTCTCAGCAGCTCTTCTTATCAGTTCTTCACAGTTCTCTTTTAGCAGCTTCAATTCCCAGCACAGCTTCTGTTTTTCCAAGTTTTGGTTCCTCTTCAATAGCATTCGGCAGCGCCTTCTTCTTCACGGCAACAAATCCAGCAGCCAACCTTCATCAGTCGGCACAACCCAATTGGCAGCAATTGAACTCTTCACAGCACAAATTCTTGGGTCAATTTGCGTTTTTAGACTTGATTCAGTTGTTGATTGTTTTGATAGTTGGTTGTTTGAGCTAAATTGTTGATGTTTGTATCAAGTTTGATCCTTCCCATTTCAATCAACACTTATTTGAATCAATTTTCATTATGCATATGAGGTGTTTGATTAAATGCTTCTTAGATCTGTTAATTTCAGTTGTGATGTTTCTTAATTGTTTAATTTTTGCTTTGTGTTGCTCTTTCCATAGCTTTAAGTTTCATATCTTCATTACATGCAATTAGGTTAGGAAATTAAATTTCTTTCATGCTATAGGTTTTACTCCATGCCTAGGTTTCATTGATGCCTACTTCTTGAATGTTTCTTTCACATTGCCTTTTCTTTTCTGCAATTGTAGTTAGGTTAATTTAGATTTCTTTATCTGCATTGTCCTTCCTTAATTAGAATTAGGTTTCATATTTGCTCTGTTATTCATTTCATAGTCCTAGCTCTTAAATCCAAAACCTAGTTTCATATCCAAAACCCAAAAGCAATAAGATACGATCCTGAGATTTATCTTGCACCAACTACATTCGTTGGGAGAAGACTCGAGTTACTCTATGCTACATTAGTTTAGAGGAATTCGATATCTTAATTGTATTTGAAACCGTAACACGACTGAAACGGTCATCAGACACTGGAAGGTGAACTGTCCCCGTCGTCAAGACAAAGGTATATCTTATTTTTTTTCCGTTGAAACATGCTCAGCAGTGTTATCTACCAGTACCTAGTATGTAGATACGGGAGCCACTGATCATGTCTGCAATTCCTTGCAGGGGTTCCAGGAAACCCGACGACTAGCTGAAGAAGAGATTACTGTCTACATGGGAAATGCTACGGAGGTGGCGGCTATTGCAGTGGGAGACGTTTATTTGTCTTTTGAGAGAAATAAAATTTTGGTTTTAAAAGATTGCCTTTGTGTACCTTCTTTAGAAAGAACCTTGTTTCGATTTCTAAAATAATAAAGGATAGATATTCTATTGCTTTTAATAATCATGTTGTTATAAAAAGAAATAGAGATATTATCTGTTCAGGTAAATTGGTTGGCAATGTGTATACTTTAGAACCAAAAACTCCCACGATACAAATAGAAGCTAATAGTTCATTATCTAACCAAAATAAGAGAAAGGAACCTTCTAAGATGAACCAAACTTATCTTTGGCATCTAAGGCTTGGTCATATTAACCTTAGTAGGATTCAAAGGTTAATAGCTAATGGGCCCTTGGGTTCATTGGTGGTGGAAGACTTCCCAACCTATGAATCTTGCTTGGAAGATAAGATGACCAAGAGACCTTTCAAGGCCAAGGGGTATAGGGCCAAAGATGTGTTGGAACTAGTTCATTCTGATTTGTGTGGTCTTATGTCTATGCAAGCTGGAGGTGGCTTTGAATACTTCGTCTCTTTTATAGACGATTATTCAAGATATGGGTACATTTACCTGATGCACCGCAAGTCTGAATGCTTTGATAAGTTCCAAGAATTCAAGGTTGATGTGGAGAAACATCGAGGTAAAAGTATCAAGACATTACGATCAGATCGTGGTGGTGAGTACCTCTTGGGAGAGTTTAGGACTCACTTATCAGAGGCTGGGATTCACTCCCAATTGTCTACACCCGGTACGCCCCAATAGAATAGTGTAGTAGAAAGAAGGAATAGGACTCTTATGGAGATGGTTAGGTCAATGATGAGATACTCTGAGTTTCCAGATTCGTTCTGGGGATATGCTTTGGAAACGGCATCGTACATACTGAACTTGGTACCATCTAAGTCAATACCCTCTACTCCCACAAAATTGTGGACTGGGCGAAAACCTAGTCTAGGACATATTCGGATTTGGGGTAGTCCAGCACATGTGCTGAAGGGAGATACTGATAAGTTGGAATCTCGTACAGAAGTGCGCTTGTTCATAGGCTATCCTAGAGGGACGAAAGGTGGTCTGTTCTATAGTCCTAAGGATCAGAAGGTAATCGTTAGTACGAATGCTAGATTCTTAGAGGAAGACTATGTGATGAACCACAAGCCCATGAGTAGACTTGTTCTTGAGGAATTAAGAGGGGACGTTCCGACCTTAGTACCAATTGTACAAGAGGATATACCACAAGTCACTGCACCGCGTGTCACAGAAGATACACAGGTGGTGCCTCGTCGTAGTGGGAGGGTTGTTAGACAACCTGAAAGATTCATGTTCTTGGGAGAGTCTTCGGGCTTGGTCCCTAGTGAACATGAACCAGATCCATGGAACTATGACGAGTCTCTCCAAGATAAAGATGTAGATTCTTAGCAAAGGGCAATGAATTCTGAGATAAAATCGATGGATTCTAATCACATCTGGGAGCTAGTAGAACCACCCAATGGTGTAAAAGTCATTGGATGCAAGTGGATCTACAAGAGAAAGAGAGGATAAGATGGGAAGGTTGAGACCTTCAAAGCTAGGCTTGTTACGAAAGGGTATACTCAGAAAGAGGGTATCGATTATGAGGAGACCTTTTTGTAGGTAGTCATGCTTAAGTCTATTCGGATTCTCTTATCTATTGCCGCTCATATGGATTATGAGGTATGGCAGATGGACGTCAAAACAGCTTTTCTTAACGGAAGTCTTGAGGAGACCATCTACATGAAGCAACCAGAGGGATTCATTGCGAAGGGCAAAGATCATCTTATGTGAAAGCATAATCGGTCCATTTATGGATTGAAGCAAGCTTCAAGATCTTGGAACATCCACTTTGATGAGGTAATCCAGTCATATGGATTTATTCAAAGTCCAGATGAATCATGTGTATATAAGAGATGTGACGAAAACGTAGTGGTATTTCTTGTGTTATACGTAGATGATATTTTGCTCATTGGCAACAATGTCAAAGTATTGTCAGACATAAAGGTATGGTTGTCCAAACAGTTCGATATGAAGGACTTGGGAGAAGCAGGGCACATCCTTGGGATTAAGGTTATAAGGGATCGCCAGAAAAGGATATTGTGCTTGTCCCAAGCTTCATACATAGACACTGTCCTAGCTCCTTTTAGCATGGAAAACTCCAAGAAAGGGTTTCTACCTTTCAGGCATGGGGTTCCTCTACTAAGTAGATGTATCCTAAAACATTAAAGGAGATAGAGGAGATGAAGGTGGTTCCTTATGCATCAACTGTAGGGAGCCTCATGTATGTTCTGCTGTGTACGAGACCGGATATCTACTTTCCTGTGGGCATGGTTAGCAGATATCAGAGTAACCCTGGACAAGGACATTGGACTACGGTAAAGCATATACTAAAGTACCTGAGAAGGACTAGGGATTATATGCTGGTTTACAAGGCAGACCAATTACTCTCTGTGGGTTATACGGATTCAGACTTCCAATCAGATAGGGACAAAAGTAAGTCTACCTCAGGGTCTGTGTTTACTTTAGGAGGTGGAGCCATAGTATGAAGGAGTGTCAAGTAGAAATGCGTGGCGGACTCCACCATGGAAGCTGAGTATGTAGCAGCCTTACAGGTGGCCAAGGAAGTTGTATGGCTCAGGAACTTCATGATGAACTTGGATGTGATTCCTGGTTTGTCCAGATCTATCACAATTGATTGTAATAACAGTTGTGTAGTTACAAACTTGAAGGAACCACGAGCCCATAAGGCAAGTAAACACATAAAGCACAAGTACTACCTGATACGAGAAATCGTAAAGCGAGGAGAAGTAGCTGTCGCCAAGATTGCATCAATGGACAACCTGGCGGATCCTTTCACTAAGGCCCTTCCGGCGAGAGCTTTTGATAGGCATGTGGAGGATATGGGAGTCAGATGTATGGAACTGGGAGGACAGCAGAGTCTTTGAGTTTAAGTGGGAGATTGTTAAGATGTATACTAAAAGTCTTGCCTTTTCTGTATGAACATCTACATTTTGAAAGAGAATCACAACATCACTGTTGCATGTTTATATTAGTATGTGTACAACTATCTGATATTTTGCATTGTAGATAACATGATGTGTGGTGACACACAGAAGATCATGTTATCAGTCCCCTTGCAGAGTATAAGTTGAGGCTCACAATCGAGATGGAGTTGGACAAACTATCGGGATGGTTGTAGTGTAATTAGGTGTGGTTTATCTTGACCATAGAATTATATTAGTGCACTTTGTGTGCATTGAGCAGGACCAACATAGAGGTGATCCAATTTATACTGACTTTATAATTAGATCGGACCTCGGTTTATTATGGAGTACATACTCTGAATCCTGATATAATAACGGGCACATATAGTTAGTAGTTATTTCTTTGATTTACCAATGTGCGATATTTATTCTGCTAAATCGATAGGTCTGGTAAGTTGGGAAATAATATTATTTACATAGTGTGTCATTGATTATAGACAGAATTTGTGTCCTGGTGAGTCAGGATAATGATTCCACCTTGATGAGCTAATAAGGTTCATCATGTTAAATCCTGCAGGTGGACTTGGTCCAACATGATGATAAAGATGAGTGGTACTAGTCAAGGAGTTAGAGGTTTATTAATTAAAATTGTCAGTAATTTAAATTAATCAATGGTCATTCGATATCTTAAACACGGGAAGATGTTTGTACTCATAATAGGTGGAGCCCATATATGAATATGGGGGTTGGTGAGGTAGGTCAATGAAGGGCCTTTAGTGGAATGGTTCTTCATTAATGGATCGGGTTTGGATCCATTAGCAGGCCAAGACCCAACTCCTCCTCTTGGTCCCTATTGTAGCCCTATAAATACCCCATAGAGTCATGAAACCAAGCAATCCAATTGATCATCAAACCCTTGGGTTTTCTCTCTTCTCTCTTTCTCTTCTCTCTCCTAGGGCTAGTGGGTACCGACGAGTAGAAGGGAAGGTGGTGGCTGATTTGAAGCTAGGAAAGAGGAGATTCCGATCATCTCTTGTGCTTCTTCTCTCCACCGATCTCTTCTCATCACCTTAGTGGTGATTGGCGCCGCACACAAGCAAGGGAAGAGGAGAAGAACCAGCAGCAAGGAAGGAAGTTCCTTGCGGCGTCGCGAGCTAGGGCTGAGGGAACCGGCGGGTTTTGGAGGCAAGAAAGGATCTTTCCTTTCTTCTTTTCTTCTTCATCTTCTTCCTTAGCTTCCTCTCTGGTGCTTCCTTGTGGCCGGCGGGATTTGGAGTTCTTGGAAGGCCGACGGCACAAGGAGGAGAGGAGGAAGGTAGCCGGCGGCAAACCCTAGCTCTAGGGTTTGGTTGGCACGTGATGAAGCGATTAATTGGAAGGCCTTGGTGATTCTAGTTCTTGGTAGATCATCGCCCACATGACGCCCAAGAGGAGAGGATCATACGATAGAAGATCGCGAGGTAACGGGAAGGTATAACCTATTCCTTGGCTCTTTGATTCTATCATTTTATGTGGTTGTTAATTAATTATCATGTTCTTAATTATTTGATAATTATTGTTGATAAAAAATTATTTGGGCCCTGATAATAATCACAAAAACTGACGATCCACTCGTCGGCTTTTTCACGACTGATTGGTTAGGCGAGTTACAAGGCTTGAACTTTGAGTTTGGTTAAGTTGTAACTCGAATCAATTGGTACGACGATGAGATAGTCATATGGGAGATAGGTCTCCATTCGAATTAATTTTTTAATCCGTGGACATGAAGAGGTCTCTCAAGGACGACCCAGTGTTCGCATAGGAAACCCGCCAAGCTATCCAACAAAAATAGCATTGGACCTTTACTTTCTACAAAAAAAAATTAATCTTCTGGTTAATGCTGTTTCACTAAAATACAATTGACACAAATTGATACTATAACATATTTAAGAAAGATCCGGTTAAAACTATTCTAACCTTCATTGTCCCAAAATTTTTCTTCCATAGCAGCTTACGAGGAGTTTTGATCTCATGAAACATCTTCCCATACTCTGATAGTTGTTCTTTGTTAGAATTGGAGAGATTAAGAGACTATGCCTGTATTTTGCCAAGGTCAACACAGTTACATAATTACAGGAGATAGAGGAAATATCAAGAACGAAATATCAAGAGCATCTTTATTGCTAATAGTGGCAAAAACCTATCATCTATAAAGTTGGATTGTAAACTACTCAATTTGACAGATAATTACAAATCTACAACGATTTATCATAATTTCAACTTATATCTCCTATGTTCTAGTTTTTAAAAAGTTATATTGTCTCAAAATGGGGCGCGAATCCTGGGATGCTGGACTTCTAGACCGTCCACTATGAACGTTCCTGATTTACCCTGGTGATCGGTGGAAAACTTCCGTGGGGCCGAACCTGTCATCCCATATTCGTCTGCTACCTGGTCCAACATTTTAAGAAGTTATATTGTCACAATGAGCATATTGTTATTGAGTTCTCCATGATTGCTTGATCTTGAAAATATTAAAAAAAAAGAAGTAAAAATACATAGAAAAAATGAAGTGAAAACAGCTTCAGTAAAGAACTTTATGCTCAACTAATTATATACATGGATGGTTGGCCAAAAATTGGAAGAGATTATGGTGGAATTCAAATTAAACGTCAAGAGGCAAATGTGATGCTTCTGGTTTATAACCAACAACATACTCATTGATGAATAGGTGAGAAAAATGGTAGTGTTTATTAAAAGTTTCAACATACAGAAGCTGTAACATTAGTATTTATTCATTTTGAATCAATTAGATCATTAAGCATTATATCACATTTCTGCATGCTACCCTCCCCAAAGTGTATATGTTAAGAACATATGACAAAAGGATCAAGAATTTTATCAATTGAACTTTTAAAGCATTAGATGGCATTGATCAATGTAGTAATCTCCTAGACTTTGTACAACTTGATTAGGAAGGTGGCACACACCTTAAGGAGCTTTAAAGTACATATCTCTGAGTCAATATCATATTCAGACTTGTTAAGGAGTTGTTTTTTGCTAGATATAACATGATATTCATGAATTAACTAACTGATCTTTTGAGCCAATTATGCCAACTATCATTCCAAGAATGTTAACCTTGCTTTTCTGGATAACTTTTGATGAGTATGCGCATAGATTATATATAATTTTATATATTATTTAATGCATATCTATTTGTATTTTATGAGTATACCCTAATTTATTGTACCTTATTTTGTAAAACTTTGCTACTTCCACTTCTCTTTTGTTTGGAGATCTGCTCCTTGTTTGACAGGACACAATTTGGAACAGGAACGGGAGCCAGAGTAGCAGTTATGGTCGTGTGAAACCACATGGCCGTCAAGGATTGGCCTGTTAGTAGGAGCCCTAGAGCCAATTATGTGATGATTGACTAGAGACATTTTGTATCATATTCTATTATTAATAAAGGCATGTTTGGTTATTATACTTACTTTGTATTTGTGTCAAATAACTAAGTATAATAATGTTCTTGGTTAGTAGGTTCTTATCTACATTATATCGATTGGTTGAATCGATAGTGAGATAATGTAGAGAACACTACACTAAACCATTCCTAGTCAAGTATTAATATTCAAGGATAATATTAATGTATGGAGACTAGCATGTAGGTCAACTAATGACTTGAGCTCACAAGTCATGGATATGTGATATCAAATTGACACATGGGTATACATTGGAGAATGTGTACTGAATTGACCCGCCATGAGAAAGTTTCATAGATTGTCATATGAGTGACATAAACTTTCTCATGTGACTATTGGTATAAATAGTCCTTAGACCTGAAGTCACTACGGTTCCTTACATAAGGAGTTATGTACTTTGGTATCGTCAAACGTTACCCGTACAAGGGTGGACTATAAAGGCGATCACTGGGTATGTAATGACTTATGCGGAGGGATGTGAGTGATGTAGATGGGATCTATCCCTCCCATATGACCGGAGTGATATCTGTGGGCCCCTTAATCGAGTAGAACTACTAAAACGCATGGTCATGCTCAAATGAGTTAATATGAGATATTAAGCTCATTGTTTGAGTGAGTCTACTCGGGGATCAAGAAACACAAGATTGACTGAGGATGATACGGTCTATGCCTCATTGGTCAATCTAGATATCGAGGATAGAAGGACAAGGTCATACATTATCATAGTCACGAAGGTTTAGTCGGATCTCGACTTTTCTTGTTACTTGGGTAACAATGATGCATTGCTAGATGTCGCTCATTGCTTATGTGTCTAAAGTGGTTTAGACACATTACCAATGTTATGAGAACCTATTGGGTCACACACTAAGGATACGATACTTCGGAGATTAATTGATCTTGGTTTGACTAAGATTTGATTCGAATTGGATTAATTGAGTTAGACTCAAGTGAATCCAATTAGATTATGGGATTGAGTCTAATTTGAGTTAGACTCATCTAGATTAGACTCAACCACTTAATTATGGATAATATTTATTAAAGGGTTTAATAAAATATTATTTAAGAGGAAGGCTAAGAGACATTCTATTCATTAGATGAATAGAATATTAAGAGTCTCAAGGAATACCAAGAGGCTTGGTATTCATTGGGTTTTATTAGCATTAAGATGAGAAGAGCTCAAGCGACATAGACCCTTGGTATTCATTAGCTGAGTATAAATACCCCCCCCCTTGTCAAAGGCTAGAAGGAGAATCGCTCTTCCTCTTCTTTCTTCCTCCTTGTCCATAACTCCCTAGTGGAGGTTCTTGTGCTTTGTGAACCATCCCAAGTTGCTAACACAACTAAGGTGGTTCCTCTCCGAGGAGTAGATCGTGTTCATGTGGATATGCATAGAGGCACGGACACTTGAACGTGTAAGAGATCCGGTGAACCAAAGGACTAGCGAGATAAGCGAAGGGCACGTGACAAAGGTATTCCTATAAGATAGGAATTGTAGATCACTTTGTATGAGTTTTTCTTTCGCATGGATCGCTCGAGGGATCTTATTTCTGCTGTGATTTTAAACATTTTTACCTATAGATCCCTACAGTGGTATCAGAGTCACTTGCGAAAGATCGTACAGAGTTTAGAAAACTTTTATATGTGATATAGAAGTAGGATATAATTTTATTATAGATTGTATAATGTATGAGCATTTGTCGAGATACAAAAGTTTGTGTTGATCAAACTAAAAGTCTATAGCATCATCATATGAAATATGAAAGTGTGCTATGATGCGAATGTACTCGACAAATTTTATAACATATGATTTCGGCTCATGAGCATTTTTACAATCATAATAAAATTGATATCCTAAATCTATTGTATGTGATTGATGACATGGTGCATGGTTATGACCTTAACCCCAATGTGATTGGATGTATGTGTGTGTGTGCATGTTGTAATTCATAATACAACCTTCGTGTCGTGCCTTCTCTATTTTTCCTAGTTGTAAAAAATAGATTTAGACTCGAATGTAACTCGAGTTTTCCTACATTGTAATGTACAAAAGGAGTAGTGGAGTGTCCATTGAAGAATGAAGTTACAAGAAGGATGCCGACCACACACGATGACCGAAGGATGCACTTAAAGAAGATGTAATCCCTAAGTTGACCATCGATCTTCTCATTGGCTTGAGAAGATCGTAGTATACGAGCCATAACCATGTCACGTTTTCTTGCTTATATGTTGATATATGCTATGTGTGTGTATATGATGCATGCTTAGATGTTTATCTTAATTAAGTCAACTCAATATGCCTACCAAAGTTGATACTCATAAACTACCTCTATCATTTGTTGTTGGGTTTGCCAAAGTAAAGCAACACATTTTATCTTGGTAGAGTGCGAGAGGACAATTGTGATGTCCCGCTATCAAACTTTGGGTGAGACTTAATTAAGTCACCTCAATTAGATTGAGAAACTTGAAGGCATATACCAAAAGTTGAGAAAATTGGGTAAGACAACAATTATTCTATGTCTTGGGTGATTAGCCAAAGCTAACTCAAGATGATGTGTAATGTGGATCCTGACCCTTTGTTTCAAAGAGTTGCATGAGATGTAATTGGTAAAATGTTACCTACCTAATTATACCAAGTCTTGGGCGATTAGCCAAAGCTAACTCAAGATGAAGTATAATATGGATCTTGTCCCACATGAATAATGATTGCTATTTGGTTTGGAGCTAGTAGTGTTGGTAAATTGAGTTTGCCTACGTCCATGACTAGCCCCAACCAAAGCTCTACGATTCAGTGGGAGCGTCATTTAATTAAAGGCATAATTAAATGAATTAGATATTATACTTATTTCTGCATAATTTTACTGTTGTCGATCACCATGTCATCTAACACATCAAATACTCTCTCTCTGCGATCCGTCCTTGAGAAGGGACAAGCTCAACGGAGCTAATTTCCTGGACTGGTACAAAAACTTGAGGATAGTCCTCAAACAATAACGAAAACTATATGCCCTAGAGCAATCTCTTCCAGAAGCACCCGCTGCTACTGCTACCCGTGCCGAAAAGGATGCTTATAAGAAGCATCAGGATGATGCACTTGATGTATCATGCCTTATGCTTGCCACCATGAACTCTGAGCTTCAGAAGCAACATGAGAACATGAATGCACATGAAATGGTTGAACATCTAAAGCAACTATATCAAGGGTAAGCTAGGCACGAGCGGTTTGAGGTGTGTAAAGCCCTATTTGCATGCAAGATGCAAGAAGGAACTCCTGTAGGAACTCATGTACTCAAGATGATTGGTATGTCGAGAACCTTGAAAGACTAGGATTTCCACTGAGCCAAGAATTGGCTACGGACCTTATCTTGCAATCGTTGCCAGAAGGGTACAATCAATTTGTCATGAACTATAACATGAATGAAATTGACAAGCCTTTGTCTGAGATGCTCAGCATGTTAAGAACTGCTGAACCTAATCTCATGAAAACCAAAATCAGTAATGTACTGATGGTACAAAAGGGCAAAGGCAAATGGAAGCCTAAAGGTAAGGGTAAGACCCAAGCCAAAGGCAAGGCCAACTCTACTACATCCAAGGCTAAAGATAAGGTGCCTAAGGAAGGGACCTGCTTCCATTGTGGTGAGACCGGACATTGGAAGAAGAACTGCAAACTCTACCTGGAGGAAGTAAAGAAGAAAAGAAGTGATACTTCTACTTCAGGTATATTTGTTATAGAATTCAATCTATCTATCTCTTCTTCTTGGGTATTAGATATCGGATATGCATCTCACATTTGTACTAATGTGCAGGGCCTTCAAAGAGTTAGATCATTGACAAAGGGCGAAGTGGACCTACGAGTAGGCAATGGAGCAAGAGTCGCTGCCATAGCTGTAGGAACTTATTCCTTGTCTTTGCCCACTGGGCTTATCTTAGAACTAGAGGAGTGCTTTTATGTACCTGGATTGACTAAGAACATAATTTCAGTATCTTGTTTGGACAAGAAAGGTTTTGCATTTATCATAAAGGACAAATGTTGTTCCATAATGTTAAATGACATGTTCTATTGTAATGCACCACTTGTGAATGGACTCTATGTTCTAGACCTAGAAAACCCAATCTATAACATAAATACCAAAATATCAA